>CM074963.1:8083804-8108406 GCA_037577455.1 Pangasius macronema
GGAGTGACCATTCAGTCTCAGCAGACGGGCCTCGGCTGTTTCATACAGTAATGCGCCTCGGTGGCAGACACGTACGCAGACTCTGGAAAGAAGTCTTCATGAAACTCAGCCAAAAACCTACCAGAGAGAGAGAGAGAGAGAGAGAGAGAGAGAGAGAGCGAGCGAGAGAGAGAGAGAGAAACATGTGAGTGGACAATTTCAAAAAATGTCAGTAATAACCCACACTGATGTGAAGTTAAAGAGCTAAAGAGTACCAAAGCCTTTCTTTTGACACCTAGACACCTATAGAACTTCAAAACAAAATCAAATAAAAACTTAAACACAACTCATGTTTTTGACTTGCTAAAAAATTGTAAACAAAATATTTCCTTTAATATTGACCACAGATTGATTGTTTTTATGGTCAGTTAGTATTGTGACATTTCTGGACTAAGTTTTCATACCATGAAGATTTCAAGCCCTCACACCCCAACTCTGCTGCACTTTAGACCACATCATGTCCCATCAGGAAAGTGAGGATCACTCAAGCAGACACCTGGCATCACATTCAGCTTCCACACAATAACATAAGAGAGACTACGAGTCTCTGAAATTCACTCAACACACTAAATGATGCGAGGAAATAATTCGATCTGAGTGATTATAAATTATTTCTCTTCTATAACTGTGTAGACAAAAATGGCCAATTGTCTTATGAGCAACTTATGAGTATAAACATCAGGGTCATTTCTGAATTCATTATTAGTTTTAACTTAAAGTCTATTGTATCAAACTCAAGTTATTAAGTGTTCAAATGAAGGAGACATGAGTGCAAACTGTCCTTAGCAACTGCAGTTCTAAGGCTCTCAGCCATCTTTATGGTTTTTATGTGGTACCATGTAGGGTGATCTTTAGGCTGTCCATGTGGTCCATCCTTCGCAGCAGCGTACACAGGTAGTGGCATTACGCTATGCCCCTTATGTTTATACGTACAACCCCGTACCAACTTGTGCATTCGGCTGTATAATACCCTGATATAAAAGTCTGGCTGCACCACCCACCCCTACGTTAGAAGTGTTTGGTCACCAACACCAGCTGTCCTAACAAATCCTCTCCTTCAAAAGACTGGAAGGAAATCACAGCAGCTCACATTATGATAATTATCAATTATCTGACAGACACCGCAGTGCGTCTCTTTGTGCTCCGCTCTGGCCTTCTTCACAATACGAGAGCGGAGACACTTCAGAGCTTAATTAACCGGATTGTTTTTCACAGATCTTGAAAAACCTGTCAAAGCTTTCGACATGGCCGGGAACATAAAATTCTCAATGAATGCACCTGATTTAACAGAGTCTGTGGGCAAGAAGCTCTCTGTCTCATCTGAAGTGTCCGGTACGATTAGCTTAGCCAAATCTATCTGAAGAAAAAGCAAACGAAATAGACAAATATTCAATAAATTGGTCTTATTGAGTGAGCATACATTAAACTCCAATAACAAAAGTTCATTCACTTGCTAATCGTTTGAGCCAAAACAGAATAGTGCAATAGTTTTATTTTAATTATTTTAAAACAAGTTTCTTTTTTCATTATCTGGTGATGCATGTGCTGGATGCAGTAACTAAAAAAGGTACAGGAATCGCCCTTCATTACTTCACAGAAATGCTCCTCCTTGCAGAATGATTCACGCTCTTTACAGTGTGTGGATGCGGACGGCATCTTGATGCAGACCGCGGGTTTTCATTAGCGTGCACATCTGGAGATGGCCGTTAGATAGAATTTCTGCAAACGTTTCAGTCTTGCTCGGGGTGTGTGTTTGGGGTCATTAAGTCTTCCTCTTTGTCTTGATGGAACGCGAGTGTGCTGCGTCTGTGCAACTTTCAAGCGTGAAAATCAAGTTGAGACGAGAGCACCGGGCAAAAGATTGCTATCGTGAGGCGGGAGAAGGGGGCGGGGCTTCTGGCTGATCAGTTAATATTGGAGCAACTGGCAATCATTACAGATTCATATTTTAATTGGCTCATTTGCCATTATTACTGAGGGGCAAAAAAAAAAAAAAAAAAAACCCAGACTGCTTTTGGTGTATTTTGAGTGATAACACAGCAGTGTACTCTGATAGTTAAATACACATGTATGTAGGTTGGAATTGCACCGTGGACACGCGCAGGTGACGCGCCAAATGATGACAGGATACAAGCGGCAGCCATCTTGTGTACATGTACGCATAGTTAACAGGAAGTATAAATCAGCCTGAACAACACACACCAGTCACGATTCGACTCGATTCATGGTACTGGGCTCACGATTCAACATTCTCAGAACAAAACTGAAATGAAGAAAATCCATCCATCCATCCAAAATTACAAGTATAAAATTGTAAATAAATTAAATATTGCTAATAATATTTGACATTGTTTAATATTGTAAAACATAATGCACTGTTCAGCAAATGCTAAAAATTAATAAATTCGTTTATAAATTCTCCAGAAATTTTATTTTGAATGCAACCAATTACAAATTACACGATGCTTTCAATCTGCAAAACGTGTTTTTTTTTAAACAGATTTTTACAACTTTTTCCTCCTTTTCAGCGTTAATTTAATTAAAAAAGTGTAATCAAACTAATTACTAATTTGTTAAAAGCACATTATTTTGCCTGCAGTTTATCAGAAAGCCTGTATAACATGACGAATCATGTATGATAGAAATGTCCTGAAATATCACGATATGATATTTGTGTGTCATATCACTCACCCCTAATCCTGAGCAGTTCAACATCATTGACTAGCGTTACTGGGGAAAATAAATGAGCCTAGATGGAAACACTAATAGTTATTTTAAACTTACGACACTGGCACCTTGTTACGTGTGTATCATATAAATGACGGACAGTCTAACACTACTGATATTTGCACTGTTTGCAGCACAGATTTATGGGCTCATTAATATTCACATATATTACGACACTGAGGCACTACATCAGCAATTACAATTTAATTGCATTTATGGAAATTCAACAGTCCTACCTGATATACAAAACAACTTGCACAGTTTCTGTCTCACACACACACACACACACACACACACACTCTCTCTCTCTCTCTCTCTCTCTCTCTCTCTCTCTCTCTATCAACCTCACACATAACAGATGGGATTAACTTCAATCACTCTTGCTGAGATCTATTTAACCGCGTCCCATCATGCACAGCTTCCCACTGTTACGGCACGGTTTTAAACAATGACCTAATTCATGGTTTTTCATTACAGGACAAAAGTATTAGAACGGTGATGGGGGGAAGAGCAACATTACTACATAAATAAGCAGGAAACACAGAAGATGCAGTGATTCTGTTTCTGTTGGGTGAAAAAAAATGCAGTTTTTTTATGCATAAAAAAAACTCGTTAGAATACAAAAATCTGCGTTAGCGATTAAAGGACCAATAAAATAAAAAACCCTTCTCTCATCTAGTGACATTCCCACACTGTGCTCCACAGCGCTGAGTGCTGGCGGGAGGTGACGCTGCAGCGCTTTTAATTAGAGCCCAGGATAAATCCTGTGGATTTGAGGCCAGCTGAAGATCGCTGCACCGGATTTAGAGATTAGTTCAGAGGCTTGTGTAATGCCCACTGATATCTCTCTAACTTTTAATGTGAATTCTAACACACTTAGACACACACACACACACACACAGTTCTCCAGACAGGAAATGTGTGCTGGCTCCACATAACACCTCACATTGAACCACCTGATCATTTCACCTTAACAAGAAAAAAAAGGAAGCTTCTCTCCTTCGCTACTTCCGAATCAATAAAACAGACGAGACACAAATCAGACAGTTAAACATACATACAGAGACACACACACCAACTTACCAAGTGATTCTGAGATATTGTGATATATGGCCATTCTCATATACGGTTTGTAAATGAGAGTGAATGACAAAAATATTTGGCATTTTTGTTTAGTGCTTTTTCAGTAATATAAAGTAAAACTGTGAGGAAAGACTTTTAACGTCGTGTTACTCTACTGACTTTCTTCTTTAGCGCTAACCCTAAATTACAATAAAAAAATGTAATCAAATAAAGGAATTTATAACAAACATTTTAAGATTTAAATGGATCTTTCTCCCTACCTCCAACTTAATTGTTCTAAACCTTTATTAGCATTACATCTTTATTATTAAATTAAACAGGATAAACGGAACCAGCTTCATTTAGCTGTGAAATTGCTACACATATTGTACTATGAAGTGAAGTGAAGTGAAGTGAATTTGTGGCCAAGTGTGGTGACCCATACTCGGAATTTGTGCTCTGCATTTAACCCATCCAAGTGCACACACACAGTAGTGAACACACACCATTTTAGCTGCGGCGCCCGGGGAGCAGTTGGGGGATCGGTGCCTTGCTCAATTGTCTCACCTCAGTCGTGGTATTGAAGGTGGAGGAGAGCGCTGGTCATTCACTCCCCCACCTACAATCCCTGCCGGACCCGAGACTCGAACCCATGACCTTCAGATTCACCTTCAGGTTACAAGTCCGACTCTCAGACCATTAGGCCACGACTGCCCCCTGAAGAGCACCAATATCACATATAATTTCCTACACCATTGTTCCTCATTTCCAAAACGTCCAAAAATCTGACTATTCCATATGAAAATAAGTGTACTGTATTGTAGAAATACTCCGTATGAAGAAGTTGAACTATACGACCTTTTTCTTTTTTTAATAATGGGCCTGTGAACATGGCATTTGAGACTATCGGATGCAGGCAAATTGCACTTTCTGCCTAATTCCTACGCTATTATCTCATTATTATTATAATACATTACACTTATTTTCATATGAAATGGTCTCAAATGCCAAGCTCACAGAGACATTTTTTAAAATGCTAGAATGAATGGCAGAGAAGAGGCCATGCTATTTACAAGTGTGGACACCTCAACCTCTGCCAAGAGACAAATCCTCAGCTGAGAGAAGACACTGTGTGCTCTGCCTTCAAAGGAAGAAGTATGGCAAGAGTAAAAAACTGCATCAGCAAAGGTCTGCAAATATAAAAAAATGAATCAAAGTGTGTGTGTGTGTGTGTGTGTGTGTGTGTGTGTGTGAATGAGAAGTAATCCTTTTGAAAAAATAATTTTGATTTGATTTACATTGCTTCCATTTGCAAAATATTTTTTACATTTTGATCATGAATATTTTGCTTGATGATTTTAATATTTTGTTTGAAACTTTTGGCAAAAGAATTAACTCCACAGATCATATACAGATGTAATGCATATTTATAATAATCCTAAGGTTATGTGTATTTTATATTTCCTGAACCAGTGGAAGAAAGCAGAGAAATGAATGCTCCACGCACGGACACGTGCACACCACATTGCTTTACGGTCTAAAATGGGCTTCACACTAAAAAATACTAACACGAAATGCTCCATGGGATCCCGACTAGCCAACAAACCCAGCTGAGTGCTAGCACTTCTTTAATGGATGCAGGGTTCAGTGGCTTTGTTCAGATCAAAGTAGCGATCTATGTTGTAGAAGTGTAATGCAATGCCAGAATGCCAGTCTGCATTTTTTTTGTACAGAAATAAGGTTGAAATATAGTTTTAGTTTGTAAACTGAAAATCTATAATAAAGTGTTTAAAAAAATAAACAGTTTTATTTTTGGAGTTCACTAAGGCAGTGTTTAGGTCATGCTTAAACTGAATAGTGCATCTTCTGTTATGCAGATGCATCCACATTTTCAGCTAGTTTCTGGTCTTCTGTGTGGTTTTTGACCAGTAATTGGAGCGGGAATTTTGCTGAAACTTGGCAACCCTCCGTATGACCTTCAGCAAGTTGTTTTCTAAAGCTCAACATTACAGCAAAAACCTTCTAGCAAGCTTTATTTTTAAAAACCTGCACATTGTTCATATCTATATTTGTACAGGATGCAATATTTGTTCTATCAGGATAATGTATTCATATTCAGATACAGCCATACTAGAGTAGATGTCACAGCTGAGATCGAGTGCTTACATGTAATTCATAAAAATATGGTTAAATGTGGAAATACAAAGAATGTATTACCTTTCCCTCTGATGTATAATAAGTAAATTTGATGTGGGGGATATATATAAATTATGTATTAAAAATGTCATTGCACTTGTTTGGCTGCAAAGGGCCAGTGTATCTGCAGACTTTCATTCCATACCTGATAGTTGATTTGAGACCATGAAGAGCTGATTAAAGAAGTGGAATCAGGTGAGGATCCTGCTTGGTTGGAATGGGATTTCTGGATATGACTGAAGACCCCTGGTTTAAACTATCAGTCTAACAGGGGACATCTGGGCAACAAGAAACACCTGTCATGGGTTTGGGTAGGTTCAAACAAAAGCTGCAATTTTAGAAGTTGTTTAACACATTTAGATGTGTGTATATGTATATCTACGTATATCTATCGATATATTTAAAAAATCATGAAGTGAGAGCTGAACTTCTCATCTATCATCTCAAATTCATCTTTTGATCTCAAACAAATGTATTCAGTATATACCAAAAACAAATGAACTGGCCTTGCCGTAAACAAGAAATTCTTGACTTAAATGAATGCATTCAGTTGAGCATTAGATTGAACAAATGGGGAAAAAAATCATCCACATATCTAAGGTTTAATAAAAGAATGGCATATATTTAATGAGTCATTTTTACATTTATATTCCTTTATACTATACTGCAGACAGCAGTTATTAACTCACAATCCATTGGCCATGAGGCATTTATACTGCCAAAGGTATTTAACAATAATTAATTAGACCCAAAAGGAAAACCAGTAAAAAAACATGATTGAAAAAATATGTCATATACATACAATGAGTGAATTCATTCTTCACTTGCATATGAAACCCTTATTAGCAAAATATGAATTCACGAATAGCCATGTCACACGAATGTACCAAAATGAAAAGCATATTAGTAACTTTACCCCAATATGGGTCTATCAGGAAATGATAACAGGTAATATTCATACATTAATTTAATGTTTCAAATGATATTGTATTCTTGACAATCCTCAGGATGAGCACAAGTGTATACTGTATTTGCAGTACCCTGAAGAGGCAAAAAAAAAAGAAAAAAAAGGAAAACCACTTCAAACTTAGTGTAGCTGTCATCCTCTGTGTCCTTGATTTCTGTGCAGGTGCATATGGAGAAATTCTGAGGACTACAGTTTCTTTCAAATCCTCTATAGCCTCAGAAATCAAACCCAGAAAAGTCAAAGCTGCATTATTATCAGACAAGACTGAGACGCTGGAGTGTGAGAAACTTCACGAGCCACTACAACACATCTACACAATCCTCCTACTTTTATTTGCTGAGCCTCCCCTTGTGGCCCCTCCATTAACTGCAGGGGATCTTTGCCTTAGCTGCCTGGGTCCGAAGACATCAGGGATGGATAAGGCCTGTTCTCTGACCACATCAGACTTTCTCCTTTTCTTCCTCACTTTCACTACAGCTGCAGAGGCTTGCTCATCCTTTTCCAACTCAGACAAAGTGTTATTGTGGACATCACTCTCGGTGACTGCTGAGGACGGAGTTGGGCCCTCTTTGTTCGAGTGCTCTGATACTAGAGTTTTCTCCATCTCATTAGCGACTCTTGTTGCATCGCATTTTTCCATTCCTTTGTTTTGGTCTTGCAGATCCAAATTACCATCCGTTAACAGCTGAGCAGAGTTAGAGACTTCAGCAGAACTTGGTAGAGATGTTCGTACGTCATGTGTGAGCTTTACGGCGTCGGTCTTGCCGAAAGACTGCAACACAATCTTCGGCAATGAACGCTTTTCTGCGAAGGCAGACAAATAAATCATAAAGTCAGTATGCTGTGATCTCATGATCAGTCAAAGGCAGATATGTTCAAAACTTCCTTTTACAAATGCAGCATGAGGAAAAATTCACTCTGACAGAATCCAAGACTGCTTAATGATCAAGTGTTACTCTAAACATGTTATCTCTGTTAGACATTTCTATTGCTACTCCAAAGAAAGCTGATTAAAATAGTAAACTGAAAAAAAAGAAATAGTAATGTTGAATCAGCAATGACAGAAAAATAGTACATACTGTATACTACGCTGGTTAGTAACAGTACAAGGCATGTTCATATCCTGAGACACCTCCACACTCTCACACATTTTGGATCGTTTGCTAGTTTAAGCTAACCTAATGCCATGTTTAACTATTTAATAAAAGACAGTAGATATCACTGGAGAAACAAACTGCAATATGTTGGAAAGGCAATTGGGATCTCATTAATCAAAGCGTGAGTAGAACATGGTCTAATTCTGTGCATAAGACCCGCCAGTACACGCCAGAAACTTTACCACGTGTGTGTAGACTCCGCTGTATCCAATGGACATTGATATATTCCACACATTCTAAATAGCTCTGCCCATGCACTATCACACACATTTACATACTAAAACACCCCAAAATCAACATAGTTGGTAAACAATTTCCCTTAAAAGGGAGATTTTTATGGCTACATGTGTGCGAGTTATTTGGAAAACCTGTGATATCGTGAAACCCCCTCAATATTATAGCATTTTCCACTGCTGTAATTGGAAATGTACTGTACTGTGGCATGGGCGTTATGAAAGCATGTAAGACGTGTCATTGTTCAGCTCAAGCGACATGCAAAACCTGTCTCCAATTTCCTGTAATAATGTGCCTGTGACTATTAAAAAAAAAACAAAAAACTCTAGCATAGAAAGGACCTGAATGTGCACAGAATAATTAATAATAATTTAACTTAATAATAATAACTTAGTAATTAAGAATAACTTAAATCACATTCCATGTACACACGGGCAGTTTACACACAAAACTACGAGTACACACGGTTGATAAACGAGACCCCTGGCTCTTCTACGAGCCAGGGTGCAAGTGGTAGTGAAAACAGCAGTATCTGACACATACCTGGAGGCTTGGGCTCTGCTGAAAGACTTTTCTGTTGAGGGGTTTTGCATATTGGAGGTAGACCAGTGGGGTTCTGTGCAATTAGTGAGCGCACTAGGTCCTCTAAAATATTTCATAGAGAAACATAGACTTTTGAAGGCATAACTAGTAAGGCTGCTGAACTGGCGGTACTGCTGCAAGACAATCTGTAGACGAATTTCCATAACTCTCACTTCAGTTAAGAAAGACATGATCCTTTTACTAAGTACTTGCTGCGTATAGTAATGGAGGTTTTGCTTTTCAGTGCAGTATACTTCCTACACGTCACCAATGAAGAGCAATATCATTTGCGTATTGTATGCCATGTTTTGTTTTTAATGGCATGATTGCTTTTAGCTCTGGCATGGAATCATTTCCATATTACAGAACATCATGGTCTAAACTAAATAGGTGGCGTTAAGAAAAGATGGCAGTATGACAGGACGGACTTTGAAATGATCACAACCACCATATATTATGATCAAACTACATTCAGACAGAGGTAGACTATGATGATATATTTATACCAGAAATTGTTCATTCTTAAACCTGGCTTTTTATTGCATATGTCACTAGTGTAGTATCTCAGGAAAGGTGAAAAATCGACCTTTATTTGCAGTGAAATTTAATTTAAAAAAAGAAAAAATACAATTAAGAATAAAAACGTTAATAAAATCTTTAACTTACTGAAACAATAAGTAATACAGGTTATTTAGCAAATAAGACTTAACCAAGTGATACTGTGTATTTACCTGTTTTAACCAAGGGCCAGGGTCCACTCACGGTGTGGTCGCCTGGTGTATCTGGACTTAAATGCAAGTCTGCACTCTCATCCGCAGCCACTGTAAACAGCCCATGGGCATAGTGAGCGTCACAGAATACATTATAAGCATAAAATGATCACTGTTAAAATCATTATCATACCAAGGGCTCAGATAATGGCTGCAATGATAATCATAATTATTTTACTCGTTACTGAAATCATGATTTTGTTCTAAAATGGCTGAGTAATTGAAATAATTAGTTTTATTGCACCTTTTTCATTTTACGCTGAAAGCAGCCATTTCTTTCACTCTGTACATTATACACCTACAGTCAGCTCCACAACTATTAGCACCCTTAGTAAAGACGGGTTTAAAAGGTTGTGTAAAGATCTCGTGCTTAAATACAAGAGAGATTTAATCTTTAACCTATATATATAATCTCCCCAGATCCTCCACGGTCCCTGGTCTGTTGTTTGTGGGCACAGGTTTTCAGTGGGGTTTAGGTACGGTGACTGGAATGGCCATGTCGAAAGCTTGATTCTGTGGACACTGACCCATTTTTGTGTTGATTTGAATCAATCCTGGAAGTCACTGAAACAGCAATCCGACCATGAACCAGGTGTACCTTCTCGGCAGAGGCAGCCAGATAGTATTTTTATTTAAAATCTTATATTTAATATATTTAATACATTATGGAGTCCATGACCCCAGGGCCTTTGGAGGAAAAACACCCCCACAACATTACAATCAATAATATCACAATATTGATCCTCCACCAAACTTAACAATGGGGATTTTTTTTCTTTTTTTGGTCTTATCTTACACTTGTAGGTAGATGAAAGTGAAGGCATTCTTCTGCCTTCCAAGTAGTTTGCTGGCCTGCAGGTGGCAGCAACTTGTACATTTGGCAACCCTAAAATGCTACCATCTCCGCCAAATCTACTACCAAAGTCCATTGAGAACTTTTTTGCCTCTCTAACCATCCTCCTGACTGTGTGTGGGGGCAAAGTACATTTGCGTCCGCTTCCTGGCAGGATAATTACAGCTCTGGTTATTTTAAAAGTTCTTAATTATTGCCCTAACAGTGTATATGGGCAGTTTCAGGCTCGGAGCTGTTTTTATAGCCATCGTCTGATTTATAAAGGTCAACACACCTTTGTGTTATTTCATTTGCAAGCCCTTTATTTTCTTATTATTCAGAGCCTCTTTATGTTCCAGACACCGCCTATAGAAATTTAAATATGACTTCTGTTTCTGTGTTAAACATTCAGCTTTTGAGGCACAACTCCAATAGAAACTGTAAATTTTGAGATCACAAACAAAATTCTGGCAGGAGAATACATGTGCAAATGTGAAGCAACAGCAACTCTTTGGAAATTTTCTGCAAAGCGGTGACCTATCCTATATTTTTTAAATTCCAGACTGACATGCCTTTACACTCTGGCCTACTTCATGCCAAAAAGCTAACCGTGCATCATGCTTATCTACGGTGCTGGACGTCCACCAACCTTCAGGTGAACACTGACTGGCTGGCACAGAGGTGTGTCTGGTTGCATACCCGGAAACGTTTACCTTTCTTCTGCGAGTAATACTGTTCTAAATACATCTCCAGAATAAACGATAAAACTTTAAGCAATAAAGAGTAAACCAATAAAATTGACCAATATTACAAATAAAATGTACCCATATTACATCCAGTACTTAATGTCTTCCATAAGATAAATGCTTGTGCTCCCCATCCTTTTTTTTTTAATTAGTACTCTGTTAAAAATCTGACACACAACAGACTGCAACAGAAACTAATGAAAAACACTTTGTAAAAATCGAATACCTTTAGCGCCTTAATAAGCCACTCACTGCCCTAAAACAGTTCAATGAGTGGACAGTAAAGTTTAGCTTAAGCTATTTAATTAAGCCAGACACAATATGAGCACTATTGTCTCACATGCAGCTCATGGAGATTTATATGGAGATGGAAGAATACCTCAAAGTCAGTGAATGGGGCAAAACATGTGTTATCCATACCTCAAGTGTTTATATAGTATAAAAGTATAATCACTCCAAAAAAAAAAAATAAATAAATAAATCTGTTGCAGGGAAAACATAAGGCACAAAATATTTCTTTGGCCCTAAACACACTGCTGTGGTCAATTCTGGATGCTAACCTCAGAAAAGATGAACGTGATGAAGTGTGTAATACTAACCTGTGGTGGTAATAAAAGGCTGCCGTAGGGCCTTTCTGGATCTTTTGCGTATATAATTAGGGGCTTTCCAGCGTCCAAGACGAGGTGGGAGTCTGTTGCCGTCACTGTCTAGCCGTCGAGGGTTTCCTAGAGGACCTAGAACTGAGGTTTGCAGAGTGTTTTGGGACCCAAATCGCTGTTGCTGTTCACAGTTTTCCTTCAAACCTGCCTTGTCTCTAGCCGCTGGCTTTGCTGTTGAAATGAGAAAGAAGAGATCTGTTAACCTTCTACAAATTTGGAACCAAGTTAACACTTTTCTCCTAAACATGATATTTTACTAAAAAAAATTTTTTTTTGTATGAATTGGAAAAGTGTAATTGGCGTTGTGTGTCTCAAACGAAGGTATGTTATAGTGTTATAGTAGCTTTTGCATAACAGGCTTACGTCAGGCAACAAACCTGGAATGCAAAAACAACTGTGTGGTCCCAAGACTTCATAGTGCTTTATGGCACAGACCAAACACAACTGACTCACAAGAAAAGACCGCTGATATCTCATGAAGTGATGCTGCTACACATCTTACCAGATAATTCTACAATCTTGCTGAGATAGGCAGACTGTCTCTGAAGTAGGGCGTTTTTCCTCTCCTCTAAGCACTGGCTCCGGTCCTCAAGAGCCCGAATCATAAGTCGAGCCTGCAACCAAGCCAAGGCACACCTTGTTAGACTGATTACTCTACAGGAGACTACTCATGATATCACCTTAAAACATGGGCTTCTCAAACTGTTTGGATTAAACCCATTCAATTCAAGAGACAAGTTAAATAAGGCAATACATATAAGTACTCAATAAGAAAGATAATGTTGTGATTTCCAACTCGAAACTTTAACAAACTAAATTTTTTAAAAATAATCACGGACCCCCTGGCTATGCTTCATGGACTCTGAGGACCACTGGCTTAGAGAACATAAATCCCCTCGTCAAAATATAAGCACAAAGACTCTGAATAACAGTCAGCTGTATAGCAATATGTTAACTACTCAGTATATTATGAATTTAAGCCCCCTTACATAATTCTGTCAATATTACAGCCAAACCTCAACGTTTATTACTGACCTGATTTAGAATGTCATCCTTGCACATTTTGACTCGTTCCTCAACATTTATTGCTTTTTTCAGTGCGTCAAAGGATAGACGCATTTCATCTCTGCGAACACGCTCTTTTTCAGTATGAATTAGCCGTTTTTCTAGCTCATGGGCTGGCAGGTATCCTGCTATGCTCATAAAGCTTGAGAGATGCTTAACCTGTGTAAAAAAAAAAACAAAAAACACACAAATAGATTGCAATGTCTTAAATTCACCCCATTGTCTGCCAAATGCCATTGTAATATGTGAATTTTCCAGCCAAGGTACTAAAAGTCTAAATATTAGAAACAAATAACTTGGTTTCAGGTTCCTTTGTATGGGTAATCTTACCTTTTTTCTCAATTTAACTCCACTCATTGCATTCCTGTGTAAATAATGTACATTGATCAATCATAAATCATAAACTGTATAAATAAATGATAAATTGTTTGGCCATATTATTCATAAATCAGACATTTTAAAAGTAGGCGCCAGCTGCCAGAAGAAACGCCACAAATCAAGTTCATAATGAGGTCTTACCTTCTATGCCCGGTTTTATCTTTTATCATGTTTATCATCTTCTTTCCATCATTTTCCTCAAACGTCTCAACGTCAACATCATCTTCATTAGATATGTCTGCCTAAAATTCCAAAACAATTTCAGCAATTTAAAATATCTTTCACTGTCTCACAGTTGTGTCACACGCATGGCCAGAACGTCATGACATCTGGAAGGAGATTGATCATTTTTAAATATTAAAACTGGGCCACTTACACTTGTTTCACTGTCACTAGTGGAGTCATTACTGGAATCCTCTTCATCACTGTTCGAGTCCCCCTCGCCATCGTCACTTGAATCGTCCTCATCTCTGTCAAACTCGTCACATGGATCTTCATCTTCACTGAAGTTCATCACATCCACAACAATCTCTTCATCGCCGCACAGCTCTTCCACTGCTGTCTTCGACTCCAGCAGCTTGTTCCTATCCTCTGCTTCATCTTTTCCCTCGTTTAAATCCTGTTTAACTATTTTGGATGTCTTAAAATTATCTGAAAGCTCAGGGGATGATTTATGAGGAAAACCATTTTTTGGGCCAGTATTCTGACCCAAAGAGGCTGTGTTTAGCAGATATGCTGCAGGTGGGGAGTTCATCGCAGGTGTCTGACCATCCAGTAAAGAGCACGGAGCATTACCAGCATTGTCAATATTCTCATGACTGTCTTCAGCATGCAGTGAAGCCGTGGTGCTGGGTTTGGCTGGATTATTATAAAATTCCTTATGATGGAGAATTTGAGAACTTTTCTCAGGGCCCAAACTTTTCTTACTTGGGTCACTGGAAAATTTGGTCACTGTTTGATTCATAGTGGGCTCTTCTTTATTGATAAGTGGTAAAATATTCTCTGAGCCAATATGCTGTTTAGTGACATCATCATGCACGGAGCAAGTGACTGTCTTGGGTGAGTCACTGAATGATTCTATTTTAATAGAAACGTCATAATTATCAGCAGAGCCAAGCCTTTGTTCCCTGATAAGAAAGAGGTCCAGAAGTGTATTCTCTTCTGTTTGACTGTTGTAAGTTTCTATTTTACTGATGTGTAAAGTGCTATTTTCAGGAAGAAGGCCTTGGGTCTTGATGTCAGACTCATTACCAGCCATGTCCAGCTCTGTTGGCTCGTTATATGGCTCATTTTTAATAAGAACTGGGGGACACTTTTCTTGAATCATAACTTGTTCTCTGATATTAGGTGGCCCTTGTTTGCTAATATTTGTAGCGTTGGAGTTAGCTGCATTTACAAATGGATCACAGACTTTTTCTTGGTCATTATTTGGCATGTTAGACTTCAGATGTTGTTTCTGTTCATCGGTATAAGAGCTGTTCAAACATACACCTTCAGATGGCAAACCATTTTCATGAATGTGAGGGTTTTTTGGAGTCTCTTTTTCATTAAAGTAGAGTTTATCTACAGGAAGACATTCATCACAGCTACTGAAGTCAGCTTTAACAGTTTCTTTTGTTGTTGTCTTTGACTCACTGGCTTCCTCTGCAGCTGGGCTTCCAGCAGCAACATCCAAATTCTTATTCATCTCTTTATTCGAATCTTCATTTTCTTCTTCATCAGTAGAGACTACCCACAAAATTCGCTCTGCTCCCTTGGCTGGCCAGTCATCCATGTCCTGAGGTTCCAGTTCACTCATGTCATTTGTATGTACCATCTCAGCACCTTCAGGTACCCAGTCATACTTGCCTGGAGTCACTGTATTTACTGACTCAGAGAAGTGTTCCACAGGCTCATCTTTAATAACACCTTTTGCGCCAGCTGTAGGCCCCTGTGCAGAGTTCAAATCTGATGTTTCGGGAAGAAGTGGTTTGGTAATGCTTTCTGAAGCTTGACAATTTTGTTCAAGGTTGGGGGAGCAACTCTGTAAGATAGATTTCTTCATACTTTCATCATTCTGTGGGATTTCGGCAGGATGACAAGCAGCTGAGGTGACATTTGCAGAAACAGCTGACACAGCAGGAGGAAAGAGTTTTATCAAGGTGAAACCTCCAGGAAGTACCAAAGTAGAAGAACTGTCAACAGAGGATTCAGGAGGCTTACCACCATGCTCTGAACCTACAGGCTTCCCGTCACTAGTAGGGGGACATATTCGAAAAGAGAACGTCCCTGTTTTACCCGAAAAACTTGACTGTAGATTAAAAGCTGGCACGCCATTGGCAATGCTCATGCCACTCGTTGCTGACAGAGAAAGCACTTTGGGTGCACCGACTGGGAAAGGGTTGGGTGGCATTTTTGTAAGAGGAGTAGAGTTCAAAGGCCTCTGAACAGATCCGGTGTCTTTTGGCACACCTGTATTATAAGCTGTTCGCATAACCTGTGAAGTGCTACCTGTACAGCCATTGCAGGAGAAGAGAGACAAACAAGCATATTTTGAGAAACAGATTAAAAAGAACACAACCACAATGGCAACTTATACCTTTGTTACACCTTAGGCTTCCACGGCTTCCATTAAATACACACTGAATCTTAATCATCTACACTCTTTAGTTAAAATATATCAAATATATAAATATACTTTTTCACAGACCTACTAACCACAAAATGGTTACATAAAAATGCAGTAAGGTTCCATACAGGTTATGTAAAGAGTAACAGTTCATAGTTTTTTGCCCTTTCCATGTAAATCTTTATATCATGGTCTAATTTCTATTGTTTCAACAAAATAAAAATAAAAATACTATACAGCTGAAAGCATGAAAGCACACTGACCTTCACTGACAGAACTGGACTGTGGCTGAACAAGGGGCCCAGCGCTGATGGGCTTTAGTTGGATCATTTGGCCTTTGTACTGACATAAAAAGTTCGACCCTGGCATTCCTGGTGCAGACTGCAGAACCACTTGCTGGCCAGGTGGGAGGGTGGAACTAGTTACAGTGTCTGCTGAAGGAGCAGCTGCAGAGTTGGAAGGTGTTACTGGCACAAGAAGAAATCTGGAGCCGTCAGGCACAATGGGGGTTGTGCCAGGGGATGGGCCTAGAGGGAAACAGAAATAGCTTCCTTATAAGACATTGTGTGTTGATTTATGAGCAAAATGAATACTTAATACTGGATAATACTGTCTTAATTGTAAGTAATGATGCCACTTTATATCTTGCAGCAGGGAAGGAGTTATTTTTTTTTTTTTTACAGATTAATTTTGCTGAGAACATGTTACTATGTAACTTGATTGGTCCGTACATCAAACCATACTAAATAAGTATTAACGACTCCAAAGGTTAGCAGACATTATACACAAGTCAAGTAAACATACATAGTACTGCGAGTCAGTTTACATCCTTCTAATAAAGATTTTCATTCGCTGGTTCAAATGATTTCATATGCATGAAAGGCATAGCATATTTCTGACCAGGAAAAAAAATCTCCAAAAAAAAAAAAGGTGCTGACTTAACTTTCTAAAGTCCGGCAGAATGTATGTGGCACTATAAAAGGTAGAGAAACATCTTTATAGGTTATTATCTGTGTTAATCCACACAACATTACTTACCCACAAGATTTGAAAGGGCGTTCAAGGGACTTATGTTTGATCTTCTGTTTTTGGAAACGGTGTTAGGTTCAGACGCATTAGCTAAAGGAGGTATGGCTACAGCAAGATTTGAAGGAGTTTGACTGGAAACATTTGCCACTTCCGTTACAGAGCTTGGCTTGAGAGGGGCCTTGGGAGGACACGCTTTGGTGGTATCAACCTCAATTTTAGATTGCTCTCGAAGTATAGGCAGTAGCCTGCCAGTGACAAAAGCTGCAAAGCGATTCACTGGATGTAATGCTCCCAGTTGGCCCAACAGGAGTTTTGCTTGATTGTATGTTTTGCCATTTACCTGGAATTCAGACAGAGAGGACATCACTTCCACATAATTTAATCAGCAAAAAGAAAAAAGAAAAGCACAACTGTCTGTCAAGTGTTTCAATGTTGTCAAGACAATTTACCTTAACTAGACCTTGAGTAGGGCTTCCTGGTTTCTTTTTATCTGCCTTGAGATAACCAACAGGAGCAGCATGAGTGAGGAAGGGCAAAGCCCTTAATGCTCTCTTACAGACTGGCTTTTTTTGTTGCTTTTCCACCAAGATCCTACTCTTTCGCCCAGAATCAGTGTCAGCTGCTGCTGTGCAGGAGGTATACAGCATCGACATCATTTACAGGAAGTCACATAAGCTCAAAATTTTATTGTTATGTAATTACGTAAAATGGAGGCTCTACGAGACCAGAATATTTTCTATATTGTCAGAAGCACTGTTACCTTTCTGAGCTTGAGTTTCATTGGCTTTGGATACTTTGGTTTCACAACCTTTTAAATTTTGGTTTCTCACTGCCTTCTTCACCGGCAGCTGCAAATCTTCGGTCATCTCTTTCTCATCCGCCCGAGAGATGCATACCTTGTAAGTAATTGTAGAGGACCTGTCTACTCCTTCGACGGTAGTAGAAAGAAGCTGTATTTTGTACATGCCAAAGCAGAAAGACTCAGAGAGGAGGTTGCTGTTCATGCGCCGGAACAGTGCGCTCAGCACCAAACTCCGATGAGGCTCCCAGTTACACTCAGACAGGATTTCCAACAGTTTAGTGGGCTTAGGCTCACCTGGCTTTACCGGAGGCTCTGGGGGATTTGTCTCTGTGTAAGGACAAAATGTAATGGAGTTAAGAACAACATATCCCTAAGCGCAACGGTGAATCTAGAACTCACACTGACTTATTAAAATAAAATGCCACAACAACAGGGATTCCCCACTGAGGATCACTTTAAAGCCTATCAACTCATTTTTCTGTTAATGAGAGTCTACAGAGACTAAAGTGACTCCTTTCCTGCTCCCTGCAGCCTCTTTGTGCCTGTATGTATGTCTACTATTGGGAGATGCTTATTTAACGAGAACTTCTTTCACAATTTTATAACATTTGGAATCATGTTGCCAAAATAAATTTCCACAATTGTCATTTATATCTGGCTAATTTTGTATAAGGCCACAATGTGATGAAATTCAAGACCGTAGATGCCAACCTCGTATTTTTCGAGAAGGAGGTGGTTCTCCTGCTTTGGCAATTTCATTCTAGAAAGAAAAAAAGCACACTGTCAATGAGTTACTATAAAACATCAAGGAAAAGAAAGGGAAAAAAAAAAACACGTTTGATCACTCTCCATACATCATAATACTTACAAGCTGTTCAGGTTCTGTCATTTGTTTTTTGGTAGGAAACATGTGTATCTGAGGGGGTGGATTACTGTTGTACTCTCTCACACGAGCACATGTCATCATGCTCTCAAAATACAGATACACAGGATCTTTATCTTCCTCCCGCACCTAAAACAAAGCGTGGTGGACCAAGGTAAACAGGAAATCACATCATGAAAAATATATTTATTCAAATTACAGGCTTGCTGCAGTTCTTCAAAGACAATCATTTTAAAATATCCAATACAACAGCCTCTTTACTTTTCAGTAAAGTACAAATAAACTGCAATCATTAACCAGATTTATCATTCACCTGACTAGTGGAATGGTAGAGACTGGTACGTAAACGAGACACAGTTTTAGAAGAAAGCGAAGGCTCGGGAATAAATAATGGCTCAGGATCATGTTCTCCTGTAACTCTTTTCCATAAAGTGGTGATACTGGGTGCAGGTGGTGGTCTGGGTTCCCTCTCTGGGTCTGCAATAGCTTTTGGGGAAAAAAAAGTGATTCATGTTAATCATTTTCATTTGGAAGAAAAAGGATTAGAATTTCAGGTAAAGATTGTTAGATAGGACGTTACTTTCAGGTATTTAAGCCATTCACTGGTAGAAATATCTTACTGCAAATAAGTGATGGAAGAACAATTTACAGCCTGGGTTGTGCTATGCTCTTTTCCACAAGCTTGACTTCTTTCTTACTAAAATTTCTCACTACATTTCTCCCCAGACTTGTTTTTTTTATTTCTAAAAAATCTTACACACTCCATCCAGGTTTAACCAACTTACTAACACCACCTCAGTGTATCAATCACCAGTCACTAGCATGAATTTGCAATGGAATACAAGATGACTTACGGAAAGCCAGAACTGATCTCTTCCTGCCCCTCTGAACATTTGCTGTCTCTTTTGGAGGGTGGAGCAGAAGAACTTTGTGCTTGAAACAGTTGCAGTCAAACATGCACTCAACTCTCCGACAGTGGGTAGGCCCTCGGATTTCCCTGTCCAAGCTATCACACATGCAGCCCATACGACAGAAATCCTCAGGACATGCATTCTCATCTTTATGGGGTTTGCGGAACCTAGGCCTTTTACCCGGTTTCTGAAGAGATTAAGAATGAGAGCTCAGGAAAGAATACCTTTACATGTACTGATGTAATATATAGAAATTATTCCCACATATGGTTCTAAGTATAACTCACCTGGAAATTAAGCAGAGAAGTAAGAGCAAATTTTGCTCTCTCGGTAGTGATGTGTGTACGAACTTTACCATGAAAGATTGCCTCTTCCTCCATCTCCTGAAGCATCATCTGTTTTTTTACTTTTACAGGGATCCACTTCAGCTGAGACTTGCCAGGTTGTTTCTTCATATCAGGTGTAGAAACAAAGCTTGTGGATCTGCTGGCTTGAACTGTAGACACTGCATGTTGATGTGCTTGAAACGAACGTGCAAATTTACTCCCTTTCTCCTGGTTTCCTCGAAATCTATTTTGAAATCCTGCTGAAGGCAAAGGTACAGCAGCGCTTGAAGATCTTCTAAGCGGAGATTTGGACAGGATTTTGTCCGTCGGTTTGCTGCAGACCTTGTTTGATGAAACAGCTCGAGACTTAAGTAGGCTATCCAGGGTAACCACATAACTGCTGCTCTTTGAAGGTAGCTGGTACGATACTGGCGATGAAGAGCATTTGGAAAACACGGCAACACGATCGCTAATCTGCTGGGCCTCGTTTTCGAGATACGCATCCAGCATTTCACTACAGAATGCCGAACTGTTTTTCAGGCCTATTCAAAAACAGAAAAGTTCAAATCAAAACTGGTGACCTGACCAGAGACATATTGTTGTTGAAATACTTGTTCCTATAGCAAGTTCTTACCTTCAGGTGCATTCTGTACTGTGTTGGTTTTAAACTTCTCTCTCCAGCCCTTTATCTTTGTGGGATCATTTGTCTTGCCAGTCCGTGACACAAAAAATCCAGCTGCATCTAAACAAGTATAAGCATTGTAACTTTTCTCTGTATTACTGCAAACAGCTAATTAGGACAGTTTGGCATAACTCTTATCTAAACTGGAGAAGTGAACTGTAGCAATGACATGCTACTCATTTTATAATCCACACAATGGCTCAGTGAATTAATATTTGTAATTCACAAACTGGTTTCTTTTCGGCTGACATTAGGGAAGAAAACGGCTTATATCTTTTCTTCCTAATGAGTGTGTTGGCAAAATGTACCAACATTGTAATCAGAGTAAAAATAGAGAGAATGTTCAGTCTAAACTTTGTTAGATGGTGTCAAAAGACAGTAAAGTTTTGCACAACAGATGTCGCCATCCACAGAAGTTTTGTGACAACAAGAAAAAACACACAGTAGAGCTTATTGCCTAAAGACATCTGCTCAAAACTCCATATCTGAATGGTTACATCCCATGCGCTCCCTCTTACCTAATGTATGTGTACTGAGACGAGTGTCTTAGTCTCGCCTGATGTAGCGAAATATATCCAAATAAATACACTTAAATTGCGGAATACTTTACTTTCAGATATTTTTATCTAGGGTGTCACTTTTTAATTCATTATATAAAAAAGCACATAAATGAACATGTTACACAACCCCATGTTACACTATGTAGTGAATTTGGGATTCACACAGTGGCACTTGATGTGCCAAACCTTTTTTTATTATACTGATTCAAACACACTTACCATGTACTGAAACTATATAATCCCTTTTTGCCACCTAGCCTAATAAACATACGTTATGTATCCATTATTAAATTGGTGCAGAATATTCATCCATTTGTTAGTGACTAATGGATTACTCGTTCCGACATGCCTTCACGCACCACACTACAACACTACTTTTCTAATTTTTTAACCTCTAAAGAGCCATTTATCCTGCTGGAACACGCATTAACAATTTACAGTGCAAGCTAATATTTTACGCACCAGGAGAAGACGACAGGCTCATGGGATTCATTTTATCCAAACCCTCGTGAATAGGTGGGGGAAGGGGCAAGTTTACACCAAGGTACTGCAAGTCTATAGGTAACTTTGGATCCAGAAGGCTCAACTTCATGCCAACTGTAAACATAATAAATAAACAATCTTCACTTTTTAGCACATCGACCCAAATATCAAGTCTTAATATTAGACACACGTTCTCTACACACCATCTTGTAGGCGTGGGTGAATGACCTGTCTGTGCTTTTGCTGTTTTAGATGAAGGAGTAAAAGTTTCTCCAATTTGGCAATTCTTTCCTCCATAGAAAGACTGACAGCTATAGTAACACAGAAGGAAATACAAACACAGAGACTTGCTTTGTGTTTTGTGGATTACATTTTAAGCCTTCCTATGAATAGTCTCAACAGACTGCTTGTCTAGTTGTAATGAACAAGACTTTATACAAAAACTCAAAATGTCTGTGCATGTCTTCATACCTGCAGCTTCGTGATTATCTGACTGGTTACGTGTTGGAGATGGTGGGGTCGGAGATGTTTCACTTTCTTTTACGTTTTCAGCATGAATATTTAAGGCTTCCTTTGGAATAGAAACAAAGAAACAAATTGTTACTTCAATACATTACAGTGTATATGTATATGCAAATATATTCACATTATTCCAAATAAGTCAAAGCATGTTAATTAAAATCAGAAAACAAGGTCTAAAATCCTACCTTTGCGACAAAAGATACAAACAACATTCCCTCCACATCTTCAAGATCTGGTTGCAAAGGAACATTAAGCGGCGGAACTGAAGGAGGGGGTTTTGCATATTTCACATTAGACCACCATTTAGATCTAGCTTTTCTCCCCCTCCGATAATGTCCACGTCTATACAGACAGCCTGGTTTACGCTCGTGTACTTGACTACCATTAAGGGAATGTGGTCTGGGCATGGAAACAGCAGCAGACTTTGTTTCCCCCTGAGTCTCAGGACTCTGAGCAGCCATGGATGATTTTGTAGGCGATTCACTGTTTGTGCAGCTTATTTGAGAATTAACAGCAGAAGCCTCAGAAGATTTTGGATTTTTAGTGCTGCTTACGGGAGGAATTGATTCAACAGTGCTTGGCAAGTGTTCTTCTAAAGACACAGTTACACTTGGTTCAAAACCCAAAGGTACGACATGCTCATCCGGCACAGTTTCTGCTGGACATTTATTCACAACAGCTTCATCTCCTCTCTCATTCTCAGTGTAATCAGTATTCTCTTGGCACAAAGCCATCTTATTTGGGCCACTTAAAGTTGCATTTCTCATTTTAGTAAAGATCCCCTCTCCTTCTTTAAGAGATGCTGATCCTGGATAAAGATCTCTTTTTCTGAAAGGACAGAAAAAAAAATTCAAATGTCAATGGTAACAATTTATTCTAAAGTCATACTTGTACAAAATAACTGAATTATATTTCTCAAGTAAAGAGCTCAAAATTTCCCAAAATAAAGGAATTCCCAAATCAGATTTCAAATAAAGTCCCAAATTAAAAATGAGCAAAAATGTTTCTCAGCTATCATATAAAAAAATTCAACTACCTCTTGTCTTGAACACAGGTTGAGGCTGTGCTCTTTACTGCACCCTCTTTCTGTTTTCCACTAAGATTCTGGGCCAAACTTAGAAAAGGAGATCGGAAGGGTGTACCAGCAGAAGAGCAGAGCCTGAGTTTGTCTTGCAGAAGACGAATGCTCTGGCTGTCTTCTCTGAAGGCCATTGCAAAAGGGTTACAGTCAATTTTAAGCTGAGTGGTCCGGGGGTTCTGGTAGCTGGTGACTGCATAAAACTCTGTTTGGGGGAAACTGAACACTTTAACATTTGGACTATCGAGTGCAATAGTCCGTTCTGAATGTGGATCCACAGGAACAACATGCAGTCGTGGTAGGTAGCGGTGCATCGGCCGCAAAAGCACACAGCTCTCTTGGTCCGTGGAACCATTGGTTAGCTTCACCTTGTAAAAGGACACGGGGCTATCCATCCACTGCTGGCCCAGGGCTGGGGAATCTGGGTGGACACATATCTGTCTCAGCACATGTGGCTCATCCACTGCAACAGGCTCCCATGTCTCTCCGTTCCATTTGTGGGTAAAATCATCTAAAGGCATGATATCCATAACCAGAAAGTACTTCCTTTGCAGATCTAATCCACTCAGTCTAAAGCGACAGCAGGGGAACATGCGCCGGCCTTGCCTTGTGAGGATCATCTCTGTGCCCAAGCTGTGAAACCGACTCCAAACCGATTCATTCTCCAGAGTAACTTTAATGTCACTGCTTGTGTGACTTTCCTGGGTAGAGCTTTTGGCAAGTGTAACAGGAGACAAGGTGAATTGCTGGTTTGCCTGGTTGTTGCCACACTCATCAATTTTGCCTGGCTTCAAAACCACAGACATTGAGTGTGGAGTAGAGACTAGACAAGCCTTTTCTGTCAATCTCTCTTTTTCCAATGTCTGTTCAGTTCCATTACCCTCCATTGCGCAAGCAATATTAGGCCACAGTCAATCCTGTAAAGGGCAGTCTGATTCTCTTACCCTGGAGCCAGACTTTGCGTGCTGGGCATCCTATTGAATGGAAAAACATAAAAAAAATTAATTAAATTTATAAAAAAAAAAAAATAAAAAAATAAAAAAATAAAAACCCAGAATCATTGAGGTAAGGCTTATCAACACTGACAAAACTCTTGGATATCAAACAGCAGCTATATTTACATGCACATCAAATTCTGTTTAAGGTCTATATTCAGGTATATCCAGAGCAACTTACAATAGTGCTTTGAAGTCTATCAAAAATACATACATTTTACACACACACACACAGGTCCGGAAGTATTTGGACAATGACAGATTTTTTTTTGTGATTTTGCCTTTATACACCACCACAATGGATTTGAA
>CM074963.1:8108506-8131964 GCA_037577455.1 Pangasius macronema
AATCCACTGTGGTGGTGTATAAAGGCAAAATCACAAAAACTCTGTCATTGTCCAAATACTTCCGGACCTAACTGTATGTACACACACACACACACACACACACACACACACACACCATTTACATTTACAGCATTTTGGCAAATGCCCTTATCCAGAGCAACTTACAATTATCTCATTTATACAACTGAGCAGTTGTGGGTTAAGGGCCTTGTTCAAGGGCCCAGCAGTGGCAGCATGGTGGTGCTGGGATTTGAACTCTCAACCATCTGATCAGAAGGTCAACGTATTAACCACTGAGCTACCACTTACACTTACCACTACCATATACAGGAAGGTATACTGCAACGTATACAGTCGTATACTGTATACAACGTATGACAGTATACAATGAAAAAATTAGGACATCCCATGAAAGCCTGTTTTTTTTTTTAAACATATGGACATTTGATCTTCACTTTAACAATACTGGGAAATTCAAGTAATAGAACTAAACAAATAAAATCAAAGAAAAGTCTTTTTAAAATGATCTGTAAAATGTAATATGCCAACATGGCCAGGTCAGGCCGTCCAAGCAAATTCACCCCAAGAGCAGACTGCAAGATGCTTAAAGACGTCTCCAAAAACCCTAAAATATCATCCCAGGACCTACAGCAAGCTCTTGCTACAGTTTATGTCAAAGTGCATGAATCTACAATCAGAAAGAGACTGCACAACTTTAATTATCATGGGAGGTGTGCAAGGAGGAAACCTTTGCTGTCTAAGAAAAACATGAGGGCAAGATTGAAGTTTGCCAAAAAACACATAGACAAAGGCCAAGACTTCTGGAATAATGTGCTTCGGACAGATGAGTATAAAATTTAATTATATGGACACCATAACAGAGGGCATGTTTGGTGTAAACCAAATACAGCATTTCAGCAAAAGAACCTCATACCAACTGTTAAACATGGAGGTGGAAGTGTTATGGTTTGGGGCTTTGCTGCAGCAGGACCTGGCCAGATCACCATCACAAAATCCACTATGAATTCTACACTGTGTCAGAAGGTGCTTGAGGAACATGTGAGACCCTCTGTCAAACAATTGAAGCTGAAGCAGAACTAGACCTTGAAACATGACAATGACCCAAAACATAGCAGTAAATCCACCAAGAACTGGCTGAAAAGTAAAAAGTGGAGAGTTCCTGAATGGCCAAGTCAAAGGCCAGATCTAAATCCTAATGAGATCCTGTGGGGTGATTTGAAAGGGACAGTGCATGCAAGAAACCCCTCAAACATCACACAGCTGAAAGAATTCTGCACTGAGGAGTGGGGAAACTTTCTTCCAGTCGATGTCAGAAACTGGTAGAAACGTCTCATTGAGGTTATTTCAGCCAAAGGGGGAAACACTAGCTGTTAGGGCATAGGGTATCTTAACTCTATTGAAATGCTCATTTTTGTTGATTTCTTTTGTTTAATAAGTGAAAACAAAGTGATTTTGTTGTTCACATGCAATTATGTCACTTTCATCTACAGGTACAAATTAAAACAAGATCAGAAATTGACGTTGACATTTCTTAATAAAGCACTGAATATTTAATGGAATGTCCTAATTTTTTCCACATGACTGTACACGTTTCGTCATCTATGTAATTCGTTAGATATGTGTCAAATCAGGCTAAAAGCTCACAGAATAAATATCCAGCATGGTCTGCATGTTTTAACATCTATTCATGTCATCCAGACTCCAGCTAGTTTTGTAAACAGTTTGACACGAGGACATGAGGAATACAAGAGAAATACAGCACATGAGAAAGCTAATCGTGGCGGAGAAAAGTGCTCTCTGCTCTTCTGCTGTCACGTTAGAGGCAATCTTGACAAACACACGGAGCAACATTTCTTAGACTCTATATATGAATTTGTATGAAGATTTACAGCTAATCTCTGTACAGGAAAGCAAACTAAACCCGATAAGACTAATGGACTGGTGCTGCGATGAGTCTAGCAGAGAGAACCACAAAAATTCAGCCGGCTTTCTAGCTCTGGACACTTTTCCATTAGTGTTTAAGATACAAAACCAGGATGTTAACCATTACTGTTAGTCATGTCGTTAAACTTGTTATGAACACACAGACATTTCCGGTATAAACACAGCTTGACGATCCCTGCATTAGAAATGGAAACAGGAAAACGGCCAATGAGCGTAAACCCATTGTACAACGGCACTGTTGCTAAATGGACTAAACTAAGTAAATAAGTATTTCAAGTCGGTATTCTTTAGAAGCATGAGCATTGTGCACACAGGTTAGAAATTGCTTAAGCTGTCTGCTTTGTTAGTTAGCTAGCTAGGTAAATAAGCAGCTAGCTACGGCTAATTAGCGCTGCTAGCTAGCTGCTCTTCGCCAAAACAAACCAAAGCGCACAGCTTCATGCTAATACACACGTAGATACAATAAGCTTCAGTCACAATTTACAGTATTGATACTTTCTGCTGCTAAATTAAGCAAATAAAGTATTGTGTTACCGTGAGAACTGTGCAAAGCTGGACACCTTCGACGAAGACTCCCAACTCACCAATGGTGGCTTATTCGCCGCTAAAGCACACGGGCGCCGAAAAGACCCACTGCGCATGCGCCACAAACACGATGGCGCGTGATTCATGCACAAGTCCGAGTCGAGGCGGGAGTTCGTCTGTCGCGCGGTTTAGGCAACGCATCAGAAATGCAACAGCGCGCACGCAATTCGTGGCCATGAGTTTTTCTAATCGCGCGCGTTTCACCTACAGCCCACTTGCCTTTCGTGGTCAGCAATGCATACATGCTGAAAGTGCTCACCGAGTTCCTTCGCTGTGGTTTGGCTTCATGTTTCTCAATACCGAACTATACCGTGCATCGTGCCAACTGTAGCACGCGCGCACACACACACGTATATGCGTGTGCAGCCTACGGGCGTGACGTCAGCACAACCATGGCGGCTCTCGCGACCGCGCAGGCTCCCGGAGGTGGAGAGGCTTTCTAATCGATCTGTTTATTCATCCCTTTAATCCTCTTAATACGTTTACAAGTTCCTCTATGAACGTGTGACATTCAACTATCATCAGAACTTACTGTAATAAAAAGACTACTGTCCATACATGCAACTTATAATGCCCCATAAAAAAGTCAAATGTAATATATGACCTACATGATTGTAGGGCTGTATTAAGTTAATGCTCATATAAGCAAATTGAGAGCAAGCTGCATTTCAGAGTATTTACTGCTCACCAGTTTGTAGGCTATTATTCCTTCAAGTCCAGTAAATCTTCCTTCAATCTACTGTATGCAACATGATGAAATGTAATACATATGCAATATTTATCAGTTATTGATGGGTAATGTGTATGTCTAACATCTCATGAAAATGTTCAGGTAATGAAAATGATTGTAGGTCTTACAAAACGTAATTAATAAAGGGATGTTATGCCCAGGCTCAGTGCATATGTGGATATGAATCTCGGCTATTTTGGAAATCCTGCATTTAGTAAAACATCTAATTGTTTTGCAATTAGTTATGGTTTTACTCCACTAGGTGTTATTTTAATGAGTGTTTATGAGTGTGCCTATTAAGGCATCATGAAAGTGGCTTAAACCACATCCTAATTTGTGAAAAAGCTAGCAGTACCATTCATACAGCATATTCACGTAGCTAACTGTTTTAAGACAAACTACGGCAACTATTGTGAAATGAAAGTACTGACTTATACCATCTCTGGACATTAGACTGGTCTTTTCCTGACCTCATGGAATAAATTCATATAAATCAAATAGGAGCTCTCAGGCTAAAATATCCCTTTAAGGCTATCGGTTTAAACAACAGGAAAGCTAGCTAAGACCTATTTACCATCTGACAGACATGTGAATATTGGACATTTCTAGCCACAAGTGGTATAGGCAGTCACGTAGGGTCCACTGTAAGATTTCAGGGATTTTGTATATACATTATATGGCCAAATATTTGTGGACATCTGACCATCACAACCAGATGTGCTTGTTAAACATCCTTTTCCAAAACCATGAGCATTAATATGGAGTTGGTCCCTCTTTGCTTCTATTAAAGCCTCCATTTTTCTGGGAAGCCTTTTCACTAGATTTTGGAACATGGCTGCGGGGACAGAGCACTGCTCTCCTTCTGCACTTCTAACAGAAGAAGGTGAGTAGTTTATCAATGTTGGTGAGAGTGTAAAATTGAGGATGAACATGCTGAAATTTGCTGAAGTAAATGGCCGTATCTTTGACAGTTAAGAAGTTTGGCTCTCTCCACAGCGCTGCTGTTGCACTGTGTGCCAGGATTTCTTATATCAGTCCATCTCATAGCTTAGTATTTTTTCAGCCTGCTCATGTTTGATCTCAGTCACTGTGCTCAGGTAATCTACCACAGTGTACTGCCTCTTTATGCCAGATAGCACTGCATTTTAGTCTGTACTTGGGTTTGGCTTCTCCAAAGGCTCATGTAGTTATGATGCTCTCTTACGCACATCCTGTAATTATTGAGTACACTTGAATGATGCAAAACAGTACAATATCCCAGTATCCTTTTCCTAGAATGAGAACACTTATTTTATATTGGTGAGACAATATGTCCAGGCAAGATGTTTTTATGCAAATATATACTTAAATCTTGGTGTCATGTAGCCTGCAGTTGAAGTGTGACATTGTGTACATTTTTATAACATCTGGCTTCAAGTAAATAATCTGTAATTACACTGCACCGCATCACTTTTCGGCTAAATCCTGAATGTTGAATTAATGCTTACAGTGATCATTTGCGTCTAGCTGGAGTTAAATGAAAACACGTGGAGTTGTTAATATCAATACTTGCTGTGTAATAAACTTAGGCTAAGATAAATGTGTTTTATATACAATACAGATCAGTAAGCCTCATGGAAAAACAAAGACATCAAGTGCCTTGATCATCTCACGTTAGGATGACAAAGCTCCAAGGCATCAATTATATGACTCCCAGTCCTCTATAGGTCCTTCAGCTTTTCCTCAAGTCCCAATTATCCAGTGAGCAGCCAGTAAGTTTCTGTAAATCTCCTGACATCAAGCTCCCTGATTCACTGAGGCAGAAAAATAAGTAGAGAAGGCAAAAGAACTAATTGTGCAGCGTCATTCTGTAGTTACCGACAGTTACTGGCAGGGATTTGTCAGCACAGTCATCTAGCACAACAATCTGATGGAGAACACTGTTTTACCCCTGTTTTTGCTGAGGATCATAATTTCTGTGATTGGTATATTAGGAAATGGGGTCTTGATCATATCAATCCTCCACTTAGCACGAGTGAAGACATTCGAAGTGTTCCTGCTTGGACTGTCTATCGCAAACTTTGGGGAGATTATGCTTGTGGACATCTATGACGCCATTGTCCAATCCATGCATAACCTAAGCCTTTGGTCCTGTGTTACGCTAAAGTTTCTGAACATCTGTGGAGAAAATGTCAGCATCTTTTTCACAGTGCTTATCAGCATCTACCGTTATCAGAAGATGCACAACGCTGCCATGCGGATTATCACACCTATCTTTATGGATAGCAGGGAAGCTGCAATTGGTCTTAGTATGGGATGCGTTTTGATAGCTGTGATCTTAGGTCTGCCGGGTTACTTCATAAGCCAGGACACTTGGCGTATGGGAAATTCCACTAAACAAAACTGTCCAGCAGATTTTTTCCAGTGTTCAAAAGGCAACTGTCCCACTGTAAACAACATTTACAGGTACCTTTTTATCACCATCTCTCATGTTTTGCCTCTCGTCATTGTCACATGGACAAGTGCCTTAATCATCAGGATTTTAATAGTTCAGCAAAAGGCAGTGGATGAACATCATAAGACAGATCCAGGTCCCATAGCTGCCCGCCATCATCACGAGCATGATGTGTTCCATCGGAGCACTATTGGCATCCTGGCTGCAATGACACTCTTCCAGGTGGACTGCATTTTGTATCTGATTCTACGCTTAGTGTTTAAACCAAATGACCTTCTTGCTTGGTCAGAGCTGGAGTTCTTCATTACAACGTTTTATACAGGTATCATCCCCTATATTTATGGTATGGGACATAACTTTTTCAGCGTGAAGCATTTCAGGAAAGAATCTCAAAATAGAAACTAGCATAGCATAAGTAGCATAAGTATAACAAGTAAATGTGATGATTTCATTATATTATTTTAGAAATACTGTTATTATACTAACATCACAAAAAAATAGTTGTTTTCAAAATAGTGTGTTTTTAGATATTTTAGTATAAAATACTAATATATATATAATAATACTTTTAGCATGCATTGTTATGTGAATAGAATAGACAGGTAGATTAGTTTGAAGTGATTGAGTGGAAGATGTCTGAATTAGTGCTGAAATAAGGGATAGGTTATTTAGTTAAATTCTTCATCAGTTTCCCATTAGTCAACATAGAGAACCCCATGATTTCTACTGCTTTTATTTGGATATTCTCATGCACAGTCACATTAGCTTCTTCCATTTTGTTTGATTGTTTGTTTATTGTTGTATTTTTTATCACCATTAGTATTCTCATTTTTGTTTATTTATTTTATTCATATTTATATTTATTGATTTGTGTATTACTATTCTTACACTACATTATTATTATTATTATTATTATTATTATTATTATTATTATTATTGCTTTATAATAACGTTACAGGGTGTCAGAGGGGTGCAGCAGGTAGGATTGCCACCTCACAGCTCCAGGGTCCCCAGTTTGATCCTGAGCACGTCTTCCTGTCTGCATGTAGTTTTGCATGCTTGTAGGTGGATTGATTATTGTCAATTTTCCCTAGGTGCAAAGGTGTGTGTGTGTGTGTATGTCTCGGTGTGTATGTCTGTGTGCATAGTGTCCTGTGCTGGACTGGTATTTCCACCTCACAGCCATTGTTCCTGGGACTGGCTTCAGATCCACCACAACCCTGACCAGGATAAAGCCCTTACTAAAGATGAATGAATGAATGAATAACATTACAAGGATACTGTAATATTAAAAACATCCCAGTTTTAAACAACTTTGAAGAAGAATGTAAAAATATTGATTGTTTTCCTGAAGTCAGTGCTGCTACAATATTTAGCTCCTCCTCTGCCTCTCATGCTTTATATGTGTAGGTTGGACTTTACTACTATGTATTTATCGGACAGAGTGCTTCTGTGGATGCAGAATAATCAAATAAACGAATTACCTGAATGTGTTGTGTGTGCTTTCATGTTTTAACGGTAAACTTTTTAAACTGTAATAACTAAATAAGTAATTTCAACATGTATAATAAGGTTAAATGTTATAGCGCTATTATAGATTTAGTAAATGGTGACACTTTCCTTCTTCAGATGCAAGTGGATGAAATTTTCCAAGTAACGCTGGTTAAAGATAAACCTACTTAGCTCTAAAATGCTGCACTGTTGTGCTTATGGTTTCTGAATCTTAAAGCTTATCATCTACTGGCTTTTCATTAACATAGTCTTTAAACTACTGGAGGCTCTATTTTCTGAATTGCTTACATACAACATTTTTATGTCAAAAGCAAGATACATACAGTAAGCGGTGTTATAATAAAGCTTTCATAGTTGGCCTAGACAAAACAAATAATATAAAAGAGAGGTTCTGTTGCCTGCTGTACTCCGTCATTAAATAAGATGTTGTCATGAAAAAGAATTCACATTTTCTTTTTTTGGGCTAGGATAAGTGGCATATAGAATAATTACTTGTTTGCTCAAGAGTTTAATGAAAGGCTTACAGTGTAACAGACACCAACGATAAATGCACTGTAAACAATGCAGTGTTTATGGTTTGTGAAAAATTCGAAGGGGAAAAAACACAAATGGTCCTCAAACCTGCAGTAATCTTGCATTAGAAGATGCTGAGCATCTCACAGTCATCTAGAGTCCAATCAATTTACAGCTTATTTTTTTGCCACCCGCTGCAACTGATGACTATTTTTGGAGTTGTTTTTGTGGTGAATAGATAAAGAAGCATGGACATACACTCAGTGACCACTTTTTAGGCCCCATTCTCAGCACAGCAGGGACACTGACATGGTATAGGGTCATGGTAGTGTACTGTGTGTGGTGCAGGCTTAAGCTAATTCTGCCTCACAGCCCACAGCACCTCTATAAAGCTGACCAGTTAACACAAACCGTGGCTAAGAATAACTACTGTATATATACTATAGATACTATATACTATATATTGTATATATACTATCTATTGTATACTATATATACTATATTCAATACAATTCAATTTTTATATGTATATTGCTTTTAACAATGGACATTGTCACAAAGCAGCTTTACAGAAATAAATAGATTCAAATTAAATTAAACCAAAGTAAATTGTAAATTGTAAATTGATCCCTATATATGAGCTATAATGTCTAACTGTACACATTCAAATTGGGGCCAACAGGGTGTGTCTAATAACTGAGAATGATCCTGATAAATAACATTTGTCGGGATGGTCCTGTGGTCAGGGTTGTGTTATGTCAATAAGCCCCCAGAAAATTAACAAAATGAACAGAGCCACCCCACAGCTCCAAGGTCCCCAGTTCGATCCTGACTTTGAATTACTGTCTGTACGGAGTTTCATATGTTCTCCCCGCGTCCGCATTGCTTCAGTAACCCTGTCCTGGATTACCAAAGATCAATTTATGAACAAAAAGGCAGGTTTAACAGTTTAACTATTTGTAAATGCTGTCTAACCTATGCTACTATGGATCATCAGCACTCAAACACAATATGTTTATCCTTAGCAAACCTTATACCTGTAGAAAATTTAAAACCTTTAAAGGTCCCACAGCTGAAAGATTCAGTGTACTCTGATCCACCAGCTGCCAAAACATTATTTTTGTCATCTATTAAGTTCTGGAGGAAAGAAAGCAGTTTCTGAATTAGCAAATTATTTTATTTTTGAGAAAACAACTCAACAGTAACACAATTAGACAATCTCAAACATTTATTGATAAACTTGGTCAAATGATAAGGAACCCTTAAAAGTCTAATGTAGTACCCTACCACAGAGTGTTTCCCTATCAGAAAGGGTTCCAAGTACACACCTTTTGAAAGCTAGGAACCCTTAATTTTACAATGAACCACTAGAGAACCCTTTGTTTCCAAGAAGGTAGGGTAATTCCACTGCAGTTCCACACAGATTTGAGAGTTTGAGAGTTTGGCATAAAGGTGAAAAAACAAAAAAACAAAAATGAAATTACCTCTTATAAATAAACTTTTTAACTTTATATGTTGGGGTGTCATACGATCAAAAGAGAGTAAAAGCCAATCAAAAAAAGTAACTACTGAATGAAAGATTGACCTCTAGGGAAATGAACTTCCCCTGCCACAGACACCAGCAGGGCTCCTTCCTGTTCATGGTTAGAAGGCTTATACCTTCGTCATCCCTGGTCCATGCTGGACCTTTATATTTGGCAAAGAGGGACTAAGAAACTGTGCATTGTGACAGATGAGAGCTGCACTCAGTATAACTACACCTGCCAAGTGCATTATCACCACACAGTAATGGTCCGCATGTTCTTTCGGAATGATCAGTAGTGATATTATATTTTATGAACTCATTCATATAAAGCACACGAGTGGCTTGGGGCGAGTGGCTTCACACTGGAAGCACGTGGTCCCAGGGTTTCTGGGTGTTTAACATAGGAACAACTGCACAGTGTGTTTACACAAATGGTCGCTTCATGTCTGTGCAAGTCGTTTAAGTCGTATATAAACTGCGTATTTCTGCTTAACACTATACCCGACTTTTACTTAATGCTTTTTAAAGCTTGGAAAGCGACACATGTAAGAGACAGAGTTTTTTTGTTTGCTTGTTTGTTTGTTTTGGGGTCTTTTTTTTAAACTCAGTCGTGTCCCTTTAAGGAACATGTGATCGGACATCGACATCGGGATGATGCGGTTATGAACACAGTGTGTGTTGAAGAAGGCTTTGGGTTCGAGCGTCACGAAAGCCATTTCAAGCTGATTGTACGGTTTGCAGGGTAACTACATCAGGGTTGTTCTTGCTGAGGGAAGGACAGGGTGGACTGCTGCTGCTGCGCTTCTCCAGTCTTCAGCCACGGCTGGGAGGTAAGAGCAGGGAGCTCCTGCTGCTCTTCAAACGTGCAACGGCTTGGATTTAGCTCTTACTCATCTCGACTACTTCTAACCATTATCTTTACCTAGTCTCAGACCTTCTAGAAAGAGGTCTAACGTGTACACATGGCCGTGTTTCCCCTCTGATCACGGATGTTGTTTGGAGCACGTCAGTGTTGTAGAGTTGTTTTCCTCGTTTGCTGAATTATTTTGTGTTTCGACCGGAAGACGCCTGAAAACATTGCACACCAAGGCGGTAATGTCTCAGTGTAGGAGACTGGATGAAAAACTAAGGTAGAGCAATATTAAAGACGCATTTGCATTTTTTTGAAACCAAAGTAGCCTACTTCCAGCTTCCTCTTACACCAATCAGTTGCAATTTGTTATCCCGTCCATTAGACAAGGTTTTGCACGAATTTAAATGTTAGATTGGACTTCGACTGTTTGAAGCATAGTTGCATCAGTAATCTGGTGGATTATTTTTGGCTCGTGACACATTTACCATGTGTCAGTGTGTGTGTGTGTGTGTGTGTGTGTGTGTGTGTGTGAGAAAGTGTGAATGTGACAGCTGACAGGGAGCTGGAAAAGGCTTTGTAGTCCACTCCGTATCATTTCCAGACAAATTTGTGGACGATTGTGGTTTCAGTGTTTATAATGGCCGTGTAAATGTTTCCATTCGCTTCACTTCAACACATGCCACATGTTTCAGGTTTACACACTCACGTAACGCGTACGTGCACACGGCACGTGCAGGATGGGAGGGGGCTCGAGGTAATTTATTTATTTATTTTTTTAAATCTAAGTCTACATCCACACACGTAGCCGAAGCTTCATAACGATGGAATAGGTTTGTATTTAGTTCTAAGTGCCTCTTAAGCCTGTAATGCTGCATGTGGAAGTGTATTTCCTCTGCACGAGAGCTCTCAGGTGACGTCAGCTGGTCAGACATCAGTGGGCGCCTCCGTGCTGACTCACACGATGTTGCTTCGATTAAACCATTTTGTGCAAGAACACAATCCATCCATCCATCCATCCATCCATTCTCTCTATTGCTTATCCTGCACAGGGTCATGGGGAGCCTGGAGCCTATCCCAGGAGCACAAGGTGGGGGACACCCTGGACAGGGTGCCAACCCAGTGCAAGGCACAATCACACACACACACACACTTTTGAGATGCCAGTCAGCCTTCAGTGCATGTCATTGGCCTGGGGGAGGAAACCAGAGTAATCAAACCAGAGGAATCAAACCTCCAACCCAGGAGGTGTGAGGCAAACATGCTAACCACTAAGCCAGCGTGCCCCCTACAACACAATCCATTGTTCCATAGCTTTCAATAAAGCTACCAACCAACCACCAACCAATCTTATTACCTGTCAGTTCAGGTTGTGTCAGAAACAGAAGGATGATACCTGCTGTCTCATGAGGTAGATTCATACCCTGTGGGTCTGGGGCCCTAGACAGGAACCTACACAGGAATTCCCACCCACACTGCACCACACAAACCAAAGCAGGGAGCACTGACAACACCTCCCCACAATCCTCCCCCAATACGCAACCCATCACATGCAAAATGTGGCCAAAATTATATGGACACCTGATCGTCACACCCATCTGCAGGATTGCCCCAAATTGCCACAAAAGTTGGAAGCACACAACTGCCTTTACTAAATCTAAGGTGTCTATCCCAAACCTGTTCCAGCATGACAATGTCCATGTGCACAAAGTGAGGTCCATGGCAACATGGTTTGCCAAGTTTGGGTGGAAGAACTCGGGTGTCCTGCACAGAGTCCTGACCTCAACCCTGCTGAAAACCTTTGAAATGAATTCAAGTGCAGTCTGGACACCAGGCCTTCTTGCCCCGACCTCACTGCAAAATTGGCAAATTCCCACAGCCACACTCCAAAATCTAGTGGAAAGCCTTCCCAGAAGAGTGGAGGTTGCTATAGCAGTGAAGAGGGGCATGTATGGGTATTAGTACTCCATATTAATGGCCATAGTTATGGAATGGGATTTTTCAAAAAACACATATGGGCATGATGGACAGGTGTTCACATACTTATTGCCACATCATGTACATTATTACATTACACATCCATTATGAGTATTTAATAGCTTCTGTGCTATACAGAAGGCAGTCTTACCTTAGATGATTTCTGATTTCTTTCCTGTTTGTCACCTTGCAAACCCATCCACCAAACTGGCACAAGCGCCAAGACAATAACAGCAATGTTGAGCCTTATTTGGACTATTTTAGTTCAGAGTGTGTTTTTAAAATGAACCATGTGGAATGGGAAAATTAACTTTGGCTTCTCTTTCCTCTTTAGGTTTCATTTTCATTTGTCTACTTAGTGTGTGTTTACAGTCATCCATGTTTTTCATCTACTTATCTAACTGACGTCACACCCGTGGTGAATTCTCCTGCCTTGTACCCAGTGTTTCTGGGACAGGCTCTGGATCCACTGCGCCTCTTTTTGCCAAAGTAATCTATATTTATTATTCTTCAATCATATACAGTGCAAACATCATAGAAAGTGAATCTTATAAATATCTGAGTTATCTGGCACAACGTAACAAATGAGAGCCAGTTCTAGTGGGAATGGCAACATGTTTGTCTCTCGTCTGTAAGTGTCTCGGGCAGCATGAGTGTCTGACTGCACGGCTGCTTGTCATGATGACTGATGTATAATATAGTATATTGGGGAGGTGAACTGTTATTATGGTAACAGTTGGACAGGAATTTTCTTCTATTGTAGTTTAATGAAAGTAAGCAAGCACATCACAGGGCATTGTTGGTTTTAATTGTAATAGATTTTTATAAGAAACACAATGCAATATATAATATTAATGTGTTCATCAGAAAGTAGAGTGAAATCGTATTGAAAATTTAAGCAATAAATGGGCAGGTTTTTTTTGTTTTTTGTTTTTTTTTTTGCCAAAAAAATGGCCAGATGTGCTGAGCTGTTTGCTTTGACTCAGTGAAGAGAGATGAAATTCTTATCTTTACACTGGCAATGATTTCTAGCCTCACACCACCCAAGTCACTCTACATTTGCCATTAGTGTGTATTTCTAACCTGAATTACTGCTGATTGCCATGATTTTATTATTTTTTTAGTTCAGCATGGCTCACGAACTAAATAGCTACACATTTGATCTTAAATCAGATTTCTTCCTTATAAAAAAAATTAAAATGTATACACTGCCATCTATTTAAAAAGTATTTTTGCATTTCCACATCTCATTTGAATAAAGTTAAACTACCTCATGTCACTTCTACTTCTTCTGTATCACCACCAATTGTATCACAGTAAATTGCTAACTCTAATTGTAACATCCTTTCCAGGAGTGGCTTGTAACCGTAGATTTGGGTGGTGCAGGATGACGTTAATAATGACATAGCCTCAAACAATGTTAAGTGGCTAATCATGCTTGATTTTAGAGTAACCCTGTTATAGGCTCTTGAGAGAGACTAGACTTGAATGAACGAAAAAAAAATTATGTACAACAATTTTCAACAGGAAAACAGAAAGAAGTCTGGTCTAAAAGCCAGCACCCCAGTACAGACAAGTAGCTTGAAAATGTCAAACAGTACAATTCCTATAGGTGATTGTACAAAACACCTCTGACATAATACTACCACCTCACGGTTTAATGTGCTTCACTTGTAAAGAAATTTAGTTTGTTGATCTATGTAGCTATCTATGCTAATCACATCCTTTCTAATCCCAGTAAGGACTGAAAACTATGGCCTAAAAGATGGCAATGTTAATTGTGATTTAAAAAAGTGGATTTTTAAAAGAAATTGTGTTGGATACAGCAGGTTTGGTTCAATGAACACAGAAGAGGTAATATGTCTCATAAACATGTTCACAGAGCGATCATGGTGCAAAGTGATTTCTACCCTGATGGGTCTCTGTTAGCCCTTGCTGTAGTTCATGTATTTGACCACAAGGTGCAATAATAACATATTCATTCAGCATCAGTAATGGCGTAATCCTGGTAAAGGGTCACAGTGGATCTGGTGCCTATCATATTAACACTGGAAGCAAGGCAGGAGAATTCACCCTGGATGGGAAGCCAGTACAGTGATCTAAATGGGCTGTTAAATGGGCATAACATCTAGGAAGGCGAGCAAATCAATAGAACATCAGCTTATATCTGCGAAACAGTAACATTTTTTTAAAAATCGTTGGTCACTCAAAAGAGGTAATTAGCATTTAAATGGGAATTTAAAATGCATGTAGTAGTGAAGAAGGGCTTTATGAAGGTTAGCATTTGTTGAAGGTGTGCTATACTGTATATGGTTGGGCTCTGAACTGGCCAGATGAAGGTATTGCAACAGTCAGCATTCCATGCAGGCATGACTCAGTGGCTTCCTTCTACACTGTCGGAAAGCACCTTACATCCAGCCTAGGTGTGCTCTAGCCCAGGTAGCATGTGTGCATGTCTTTTGGGGAAGTGGTTTGTAAGGAACACTGAAGGAAGGCTAGATTGTGTTTTGTGGTTGTGGTTTGCACTGAATTAGAAAATGACCCTCATCTCACATTTTAATATGCACATATAACATTTACCTTTCTGATAAAACATCATGGTTTCAGCACACCAAGATATCACAATAGTAGACCAAGGGTAAAGTTATAGAAGACCTGGCAGGAAACCTGCTTCTCATTTCTATCAGTGTAATGCCCTCTAATATTAGAAATTAAAAAAAGCACAATTACAGCTTTCTCCTTGGCTCAGTAAAAGCAACGGTGTGCAAATAGCTGATATAAGAATGGTTATATGGTTATATATAATGGAACATAATTGTTCAGAGGGACAGACAATGAAAACGTGTTCATTCCTCCCAAGATTTATAGTAGTATCAAAAATGCATTGGTTAAAAAAAGTGTTACCTTTGACCTAAAAATACAGTATACTCCTATATGTACATCAGAAAAATATTGACTTATTGCAGTGTTTTGAATAGCATTGCTGATTGGTGTTATATTGCATGTATTTTAGGTTCATGCCCATTTCCTGTGTATATTAATGCTACTTCTGGCTGCTTAAACGAACAAATGACTATCATCCTGCTTAATCCATAGGGCTGGTGCACTTTCTCCCATTCATTCCTTCATTCATTCAGCCACTCACTCACCCACTCACGTTTTCAATCATTCACACACTCAAGTTCTCATCTATTCCTCCAGTCTCTACTTCACTATACCCAGATTGAGGGTGGCGATAATAATGGTGGTTTAACCCACTTGCATCAGGCAGCCTTGCAGCATCATTATCAGCACTGAAATGCTTTTGGATTTGGCTCGTGTGTTATAGGGGTGATAGTTTTTCTCAGTTACTTACATTTCAAGGAACAGGGTCTCTCTTCTCTATTGCACATTTCTCTAGACAATGCATGCATTTTGGAAATCTTAATGTATTTAAAAAAATCAAATATTACCTTCCAACCATGAACACTCTTCTTTAAGTTCAAATCGAAACACCACACACATCCTTAGCAAACTTTGTTTCGCACACAGTTTTTTGCTGGCACTGTTGTTGTGTATACATAGAGAGAACTTTGACTTGAATGGGTCAAAAATGAATTCCTGGCATATAAATTATACTCAATCATTATGAAAGTGTGGTAGATAAAAACGTTTTAATGATAAAGAAAAGAACTTTGCAGGATCCTCCTTCTAATTTCTGTTCACAATTACATTTTGTGTACATGTACTCAAGCAATTTTGGAAAACATTCTGCTTTTCTCATGCTCTATCACAGCTTTGTAGTGCAACCTGAACTATATTTGAGCTTTCTGCTTATTCTTTCTCTTCATACACCTCTAACTCAATCCCTATAATCTCAGTAATTCTCCATTCATTGTACTTTCTTGCCTATTATTACTGTTTTTATTCCAGTGTTTATTTATAGCCAGTAATGTTGGAAGTTCTTTAACTCAATTTTGCACGTAGATGTATCTATTTCATACAATAAGTATTCAATACAATTAAAATTTCAATTCAGCTTTATATTTTATAGCACTTTTAACAACAGCCATAGACACAAAGCAGCTTTACAGAAATTGAGATGTAGTTTTAGATCCCTAATGAGCAAGCCAAAGGTGACAAGGTGGCAAGGAAAAAACTCCCTGAGACATCAGGAGAAAGAAATCTTGAGAAGAACTAGACTCAAAAGGATAGTGGGATTATGTTCATTATAGTTCAGTACACAATAGGCTCGTGTGAAATAACAATATTATCCCTACACAATATTACACAATATCAGCACTCTCTTCTGATTCATCATGGGTCACCCAAAAATATGGAACCCCAGCGTGGCAGAAAGTTTAGCACGCTCCGGCCTTGGAGCGCTCAGAGAACGGAGGCTCTATTGAGCAGAAAAAATAACAGTATTATGAGTTATTATTCAGTAATAGCAGTGTTTTTCTCCCCAATAAAATGGCAGATGAGCCATCAACATGTGAATCTGGAATGACTTCTCCCTGACTTCACATGCTCTCGACCCACACGGCTCATTCGATTTCTTTGACTGAACGAACATTATACAAGTATATTTTTAAAATCAGTGAACTATATATTTTTAGGGATGCCACTGATATCAGAGGAAAACGGCTCTTTCATTTTTTGGCAAAAAAAAAAAAAAAGATTTTGACCCAAAAATATTAAACAGGCCTACAACTAAAAGTGTCAAATCTAACACTTTACAAATAATGTCATTAGTGATGATAATTAGAAAGTGATTAAATACTGTTTTGTTTTCGTTCTTTTTGTCTATTTTTGTTCAATGTGCCACCCCACATATAGCACCAGATATCTCAGACCTGTGGATATTTCTCTTACTCCTGTCATTAGTAAAACATTTGACCTGAAGAAGCAACCTTAGTTATAATCTACAGTCGATATTAGCAGTAGAGTAGATATTAGATAGCTTCTTAATTTGATTTTCAAATTTGATTTGAATCTGATCATGTCAGTGAATAACTTGTACTTGAATGAGCCAGGACCATTTGCTGTTCAAAAGAATTTCCTAGTTTGGCTAGTCTCACCTATATTATGATCTCTTTGGTTCCAGATTCTGAAGTTTCTGTCTGTTCCCCCGTGTACATGCAAATGCACATGTAATAGCATTGCTAATTAGCTAGTTGCAAAAATACCCTGCACTAAGCCACCATTTCCCAAATACTCTCTTCAAAACCAGTGAACCTGATATAGATGTTTTACTGGTTAATATTGGCTAGGGAAAAATTGTCCAAATATCTGCCTTTGCCCAAACATGAATTCATTTAGCTCTGGGTGGTTTCTTACTGCACTCCTAACAAGCACTTTTGCAGTTCTCAGCCTGGAAACAGAGTGTATGATGATGCAATATAAGTGTCAAAATTCCAACTGTGTTATTATTGTGTGCCTGAAAGTTTAAAGAGTATGTGTTTTGTATATTCTTCTAATACCAATACACTGGTTTGTGCTTTTTATCAGACACTTTTATCCAAAGTGACTTACAACTGAGCTGAACAGATGATGATTATGGGCCCCAGCAGTGGCAGCTAGGCTGAGGTTTGGACTCATAACCTTCCAATCAGTAGCCCAGAGCTTTAACTGCTGAGCCACAGCAGCTGAGCCTTGATTGCCTGTCTTAACTGCTTTATGGTAATAATATTGCAGTAATCATTTTCTATCATCTTTACTACTTCAGAGCAGCTAGGTAAAGTTACACAGCTTATTTTGTTGAGGGATTGGAGTGTGTCCTTTGGTTTCCTTAGCACAAATTGAAACTTCATTTGGAATGAATGATGCTCATCGCAGATGATGCTTATCTAATGATTATCATTCACTTACGTGCTCATTCTTTTATATATTTTTTCACCTGTCAGCTGCTGTCCAAGCGAAGGTGTGTTTATCATGTTTGTAACCTATTTCAAGATAAATAAAAAAAACTGTATTATGAATATCAATTGCTAATCAAAAAATGGATGTGTGTATACAGTCCTTAGACAAGCAGCAAAACAGACATCATTAGTCAGATTCACATTTCAGAAGTAAATCTTTAATTTTAACAGGGGCACATTTTCAAATCCACATTTTGTTGGCTCAGGCGTGCATGACCTGGACTTACATGGACTGAAGCTTTATAGAAAGGGTGTGTGCATTTTTTTAATTTAATTTTTTAAATGAATTCTAAGCAGTGTATAAACCTATAAACATATAGTAAGCTTATATAAATATATAGTAAGCCTACTGAAGCCATAACAAATGCTTTGGCAGATGATATTCTCACAAAAGGTTAATTTTGTACAAACAATAGTCTACTGGACAATTGTTGTGTAGATTGCCATAAGAAAGGGGAAAACATAGCCTGCGTTGCACTCTGATAAACACAGGTGTCCTATGTGGCTGTTTTACATTTGTTTTGATAAACTGGCAAACCATTTGCTTTATTAGCCAGTAGCCTGTCCTAACTAAGAGCAATGTAGGTGTTAAGCATGGTTTCATTTATTTAAAGCCAAACCAGAGTGTATCGTATTTAAAATAGAGTTTTATTAACAGCGGCGCTCATACTTGTTTATACTTTCAGAATGTAGGTAATGTGTGTACTGTCTTGATAGAACTATCAAGTACTGCCCTGAATAAACTATTTCATGTAACAGATGCTTTACATATAGTCCACAAGACAAAATAATAACTGAATTTACACAAATGAACTGGTTCAAAAGTTTACATACACTTGATTCTTAATACTGTGTGCTGTTATCTGGATGATCAACAACTGTTTTTATGTTTTGTGATAGTTGTGCATGAGTCCCTTATTTATCTTGAGCAATTAATCTGCCCACTGTTCTTCAGAAAATCCAGGTCCTGCACATTCTTTGCTTTTCCAACATGTTCTGCATATTTGACTCCTTTCCTACAGTGGCTATATGATTTTGAGATCCATCTTTTCACACTGAGGACAACTGAGGAACTCGTACACAACTATTACAAAAGGTGCAAACATTCACTGATGCTCAAGAAGGCAACACACTACATTTGAACAGGATGATTGGTGTAAATTGTATATTATAAAGATTATATTACTTTCAAACCATCACCCAGTATGTTTTATATATATATATATATATATATTTGCTCTTTTGGCTGCACCTGTTAGGGGTCACCACAGTGGATCATTGGTCTGCGCATTTGATTTGGCATCGTTTTTATGCAGGATGCCATTCCTGATGCAACCCTCCACCATTTTATCTGGGCTTGGGACCGGCACTGAGTGCGCACTGTTGCATGCAGCCCCAGTAGCTGGGGTTGGTTCCCTGGGCCGTGGCAGTGAGAGCGCTGTGGCCGAACCACTAGCCCTCCAGGGGCCCTATATATAATACACACACACACACACACACACACACACACTTTATTTATTTATTTTTTAATCTAGTGGTTCCTCATGAGATAAAACAGCAGGGTGTGTAGAAAACATGTTGATAACAGATGCTTTTACACTGTGGTGTATTTGTGGTGTTTTTTTTTTTTTTTTTACACAGATGCCCTTACACTGGTGTATCTTTTACACAGATGCTTTTACACTGTGGTGTTTTTTTTACACAGATGCTTTTACACTGTGGTGTTTTTTTTTTTTTTACACAGATGATTTTACACTGTGGTGTTTTTTTTTTACACAGATGATTTTACACTGTGGTGTTTTTTTACACAGATGCTTTTACACTGTGGTGTTTTTTTTACACAGATGCTTTTACACTGTGGTGTTTTTTTTTTTTACACAGATGATTTTACACTGTGGTGTTTTTTTACACAGATGATTTTACACTGTGGTGTTTTTTTTACACAGATGCTTTTACACTGTGGTGTTTTTTTACACAGATGATTTTACACTGTGGTGTTTTTTTTACACATGCTTTTACACTGTGGTGTTTTTTTTTTTTTTTTACACAGATGCTTTTACACTGTGGTGTATTTGTGATGGGTTTTTTTACACAGATGCTTTTACACTGTGGTGTATTTGTGGAGTTTTTTTTACACAGATGCTTTTACACTGTGGTGTATTTGTGATGGGTTTTTTTACACAGATGCTTTTACACTGTGGTGTTTTTTTTACACAGATGCTTTTACACTGTGGTGTATTTTTTACACAGATGCTTTTACGCTGGTGTTTTTTTACACAGATGCTTTTACACTGTGGTGTTTTTTTTTTTTTTTTTTACACAGGTGCTTTTACACTGGTGTTTTTTTTTTTTTTACACAGGTGCTTTTACACTGTGGTGTATTTTGCTAGTGTTTTGATGTAGACCAGGTGTCTTGACATAACCTAATAGGGCTTGAACTGGGCTGTTATGTGTAAATAAACTGATAAAGGGGAACACTGTAAAAATTGGAAGTGCATATTTCTGGTTTGTTTTTAGAAATGTTACTTATAAATAAAACTTTACATTTCACAAAGAAATTGAAGACATTTTCAAGCCCAGTCATGCCATGAAGATTTTTTTTTTTTTTTTTAATCTTAGGAGTACTCAGAGACTGGGGTAGTGAATGTTTTAACATTTAGCTCCAACCCTCTCCAGAGTGATTAGCTAAACTTAGCTTATATGTTGTGCATTATTTACAAATAGTTATAGCTTGGAAACAACAGCTGGCGCTGCTCCTGATTGGATGGTGAGAGTGTCAGGCTGCGCGTGCCTCCGCTGTCATTGGTGCGGCTGAAGTTGAGAGCAGCTTGCTCGTGCCGAAGCAGGAAGAGGACAGCGGGCAGCCAGCTAGCGTCCATGCCACACATCAGCCCTCTGCCTGGCCTTTTAAACACAAATCATAACCAAATAAACATCTCCTTCGACGTTCAGCTGGATTGTGTCTTTAACTGTGAGTATGCTGCGTTTTTTTATGTGGAAACCTCGACTTGAAACGATGCATATTTTTTGTCGTGAACTGTACGCGACCCTTCTCGGGACGACTTGGTTTTCTGAAACATCGCGAGCAGGGCGGATTTGGCTGCGTGCTGGTGTTATTGTGCTTCTTCTGATGCGATAGGCGAAAGCAGCACTTGGTTTAAGGCGTGTATCTTTGGCTATTGTCGACCGCGGGTGAAGTGTTCCTGCACTGATGAGCTCTGTTGCACCGACGAACATCGCGGGTGTTATTTTATTTCTCCTCCTGATGGAGGCTGACGTCAAGCGAAGTGTGTCAGCGCGCGGCGCAGCAAAACGTCGCCCTCTTCCCCCGTTTGGCACTTAACTTTAGTTTTAAACATTTTAACACACCGCGTCAACGAAGCTCACTAAGGCTTTGGTCGCATTTAGGAAAACAAAAAAGCTGAAGATAGCAAGGCGCCGTGTGGGCTTCGCTTTTTTTTTTTCCTTTTTTCTTTTTTTTGGCACTCCGAAGTTCACGAGCGTGCAGTTTGTCGGAAGCTCGCGGGCGGGTGCGCGTGCGGTCGGCCTCATTAACGGAGAGCGCGAGCTTGCACGGGTCAGGTGCAATAGCGCTGCTCTTGCTGAGCTAATGATGTTTGGATTATAACACAGTGATTTTGTGGCAGCTCGCAGTTACTAGATGAAAGCTGATTTAATAAATGCACGAGCACATCAGGCGAAAAAAGTCAGACACTTGACAATTTACACTTCATTTAACTCCAAGTCTTTTTTGTTCCCGACGATATTTCTGCAGCCCGCAATCTGGCAAGAGCATGGAGGAGTTTAAATGCAGTGTCAAGTCTGAAGCAACAGAAATGTACATTCTTTATGTATTTCTTCCACCCTTCCACATTTCATCCACCCTGAAATGCAGTAAGGCCATTCATGAAGCCTTGTTATTGTTCTTCTTCTTCTTCTTCTTCTTCTTATTATTATTATTATTATTATTGGCACAACACAGCAGTCTATGTTCACCTCATGTGACAGTTAGGGTTGATATTGGTTGTCAGTGGTTAAAAATGAACTGTGACTTTTGCTAGATTGACGTCTGTATCTTCCATGTTCAGTGAGTATGAAAATGATTCTGCTTCTGCTTTTTTTTGTAACTATCTTCAAATGATGAAGTATGTTCGAATTTTGGTTTATTTAACAGGACAGTTTATAATTTTGAAAGTCCTGCCCTGGGAGGGCAAAACACATTTGTAAGGAAAATTTTGAGTGTTTGCATTTATTCCTTTAGCAGATGCTGTTATCCAAAGCACATACAATTGAGAGAGGATACGATGTAAGACAGAGAATTTGTGTGGAAGGGTCCTTAAAAAAAAAAACAGTCCTTAAATGTAAACATGTAAATGTCAGATTACCATCTCAGAGCCTCTGGCACCGCTGCCAGGGCCTTGCCATCTTCCATCAACCGGCAGTTATCCTCTAACTGGTAGTTGGTAATAATAGCTAGTTACTTCTGTTCACACAATTTCTCAACGTACTTTAAGAAAACAGTGTTAAATACAGTGCAATCGGAACAAATATAGCAACTGACTTGACTCGTCTAGTATTGATTTGTGCTGCATCCTACAGTGTTTAAAAATACTTCAGTCTAGTGCTCTGAAACAAAACAAGAAACAAAGATACTTTCAAGATCGAGTGTACACTTGGTCCAAAAAAGGTACTAAATTGTATCTTTCCTTGTCTGTACTATTCCTTGTGACTGGGGTGGTACCTTTAAGTGTACACATCTTGTACCTTTAGTATGTAGTATTAGAAAGATTCATATAGTTTACCTTTAAAGTTTTACACTGAAAGGTAATTACAATCCAATTACAGTCATGGGGAAAAGAAAGTCTGCCCTCCTTCAATTCTTTTTTTTTATTTATCAGGGCCTAAATAACAATTGGGTGGTCCTTGCCAATATAGTAATTAGCAACCAAGTGTAACTAATGAAATGCTTAAGATTAGTTAATCATCAAGAAGTGTGACTACCTCTATAAAAGAAGAACTTTTGGCAGTTTGGTATTCTGGAGAACTTGTGTGTTGTAGTAGTATATGTAGTGTGTTGTGGTAGTATATGTAGTGTGTCTACATCATGCCAAGAAGACAAGACATTAGCCATGACCTCAGAGAACCAGATGTTGCTGCTTGTCAGTGTGGGAAGGGTTATAAGGCCATCTCCAAACAATTTGAAATTTACCATTCTGCAGTGAGAAGAATCATTTACAAATGGAGAGACTTCAAGGCAGTTGCCAGTCTGTCCAGTAGTGGGCATCCCTGTAAGTTCAGTCCAAGGTCAGACTGAGATATAAAGAAAACCCAGAGAGCTACGTCATGTGACCTACAGGCCTCTGTAAGCACATTAAATGTTTACGTTCATGACAGCACAATCAGAAGAAGAATGAACAAGTATGGCTTTCAGGGAAGGATGGCTAGGAAAAAGATCTTCTCTCCAAAA
>CM074963.1:8132064-8157528 GCA_037577455.1 Pangasius macronema
TTTTTTCTGACAGTGTATGGCAAAAGTGAGTGTCACTGTATTTGAAGGTGCCTTTGAAGTTAAGTTATTACTATAGATCTTGCGGCATTAACTTAAATTTTCTCGCTACAATTTCAACATGTGAATGTTGTATTATTATTTTAACATTCCTATATACTGTGCCTACTACATACGAATGGTTTGTTATTTAGTTACATACTTGCCTGCAGCTGACTGCCAGTTTTGCATCCGCCCTTGGTCATTTAAGTGATGAATATAAAATGACCTCTCATATTTTACAGTTTATGTACGAAACAGAAATTGATGTTTATTTAATGGTGTTATGCTGTTGAAAACCTCTACCTGTTATGACATTATAACAGACAAATATTAGAGCAGTGCAGTCTTAGTCAGCAGTTATCTTTATTAGCAAGCTCAAGGGTTTCCATTGCCATTGACATGTTTAATGGACCTCGTGAAGGTGTCTAATGACCTAAAACAGTCAACACTTGGTTATTTTACACTTGTTATGCTTCAAATCAAACTTAACGACAAGGCTAATTCCAAGAGTCAATGGGATCAGAAAACAGCCCTCACAAAACTTAAAATAGAAACTCTTGCATTAAGTGTCTTGTTGGTCGTATAATTTCTATATAAGGGTATGGAAACATTTACTCTAAAATGTATGTAAGTGAAAGAACAGATTTAGTTACACTGTAGGAGTGATATTTCCCTAAGCTTAGTGTCATTAATTTCCCCCTTAATCATGGTCTTATGATTAGCAGTCAGAAGGTTTATACAGTCATAGAATAAACAATAGATCATGTCTTTTTTTTAAAGGTTGAATATTTATATTTTTTGCTTGTATTAAACTTGAGATTGCAGTATTACATTCTGATGAATTGCAGACCTTTCACTACCAGTAAATAAGATGTTGTGGGGAAGTAGATCAATGGCAATCCAGATTATCAGACAATTATCAGAAAACCCCAGAAATGTCTTCATCAAACCTTCTGTTCATGACATACAAAGTGACAGTCTGTCTGCTGCATTCATATTGCTACTAAGTGCATTTCTGTCTTTGTTTTAATGCAGTCTTCTTTAATCTTGACTTTATTATGTCTTTTGACACTGAATGCATACAGTAAATCCTACGCAGAAAGTTGAGATTTGTGCTGCTGTCAGACACATTTGCTGAACACATGCACATTAAAGTATCTATTATTTATTATTATCCAGTCTTGCGCACTAGAGTAACTGCCTGTAATCCGAGGGTGCCATAATTATTCCTTTGAATAGGGAACGCCTATGAAATTCTCTGAATACAGTCTGGCCTTTTACAAAGAGCATGGTAAAGCCTGAATAGTTACAAACCATCCTAATGTGCAGTGGGATGAGCAGAGTAACTGTCTAAAGCTTGTATTTAGCAGCTGTATTTAGCCATGGTATTTAGTAGTTTTCTGCATATAATTTTAGGAAAAATTGTATTATATGGTGAATAATTTCAACATGCTATAGTAGACTGTAAAATGAGTTATTATTGTGAACCTTGGAAGTATCAGTACATCCAGCTTTTCCAAATCAACAAAATAAACCTGTGATTAAGAAGCGCATATGAAGAAACATGCTAGCGAACTATTCACAAGAGAAGCAAGAGTTTTTATCAGATTTTTAGTAGCTTTTAATCAGGAATTGTGAATTTTTACATTCTAATTGTTCTGTGATTGATTTTGTTTGGTTATTTGTTTTATGATTTTACTTTTAAAGAAATCCCTACTGCATACATTTCATATTATTTTATTTAATTTTCATAAATTTTACGTTAGAGTTTGTCTAATTCTTATACCACATAAATAAAATGAGTTTGAATGGGGCGAGACCGTCTATTCCCAGCATAGTCAAATGAGGACATTGCAATATTCACTATGGCACAGTAGTATGCTCTGCTGTTTTTGTTTGTTTGTTTGTTTGTTTGTTTGTTTGTTTGTTTGTTTTAAATCCCACTCAAGCCTACTCCCACAATCATTCTTGACAAATCCCGCTTGCAAGGTTCGGGAAGCCAGCCTACAATATTTTCTAATAAACCTAGTTGGTTCTGTTTTCCAAAATCTAAATAAATGTCATTTAAAAGAGAGTAACCCTACCCAGGAAAAAGCAGTTACTTAAAGTTAGCAAAAATTCATTACGCCCAAGGAACGCACCACATCCAGTTTGCACCAATGCTACACAGCATCGTTCATCGTCCCACAAGCTTTATATCAGTGTGCCTGCGTCAGAGTAAGCGCTACTCGCTCCTGTGCTTTTTGGTTGGGTCCTGAGGGACCCCAGCCTTAATGCACACCTCTAGTGTTAACACATATCTGGCGTTAAACAGGCAGTCTAGTCACATTTGCAATATCCTGAATACTTTATGTGGCTTATTACAGCTTGATATATTTCTAAAATAAATCTTATGTCTCTGACCCATTTAGATTCTCTTGGAAAGCATGTGATGAGCCAAGCTCAGAAAAAGGTCTCCCTCAGCCAGTGCTGTGGCAAGGGCTGTAACCATGTAGATGGTTGTCCCCATGGTAAAACCATGGGTAGAGCTTGGCCTGAACATTGTTTGAAGGAGGCCAAGGCACTTAAGCATACAGCCAGTAGAGACAAGCAAAAGAGACAACAGCGCATGGAAGGATGGCTCCATGATGGATGTAAGACAGGAGCCAAGTTAAAAAAGGGCAGGATTCTGAAGGTTGTGGCCAAAAAAGGCAAGGCAAAAGTGTCCAAGAAACTGAGGGAAGAGCGGAATAGGAAGCTTTACCCACTACGACGGAGAAGTAACAAATCAAATGATGAGGCCTTAAGTTGCCATGTGCTGCTTACTCGTCTGGAGGAGAATGCCTTTGAAGAGGACGGTGAATTGCATGAGGAAGAGCCAAATGCGATTTCGAAAAGAAGTCGGCAAAAAAAGAGAAGCAAACCCAACCAAAAGCTAGTAAACACCAATAAATCATTACATATACCATCTCAAACTAAATACGAAGCAAGTACTAATACAATTCTAGCTCAGGAGCCCCGTAAACGCCGGCTTGCCTCTCTTAATGCCGAAGCTGTCAACAGCCTGCTGCTGGAGAAAACAGATGTACCACTAAGCAGCAAACTCCCTAAGAAACATTACCATGAGACAGAATCTGTTTTTAATGACAAAGATGACACAAAAATTTGCTCCCTGTCAAAAACTGCTGCTCAAGCCCACAAGACTGAAATGTGCCAAAACCACAAGAAGGCCAGGAAGAGCAAGTCAGAGGAAAAAGATGACAATGATCTGAGTCTGTACACTCCTACTCCTAGACGCCTCGCCGGACTCAATGCTGCTGCTCTGCTGAAGCTCACAAGCTCCACTGCAGGAAGTAAACAGCGAGTAAAGACTGACAGTAAAGGTATTTGTCCTGCCGGGAAGCAGACTGCATGCTGTAAATCCCGGGTGCAACAGCCTAAAAAGCAAGGACTCAAACAGGCTTTACCTCAGGATGGTGGTGCAGCATGTGAGATCAAGGGAAGTGAGTCTAAACTGAAGTGGGAAGGACCTGGTGACTGTCACTGCTTAGCCAAACCAGGGTATCATTCTCATGGCATGATGGGATATCCCATTAACATGGTAAAAGAAGAGCAGGTGGAAACTGAGCTTGGTCCTTGCTACTGCTGTTCTGCAGAAGGCTCAGTGGAATATTGTCACAGGTTGGCACTGTATCTGAGCCAGAAGACCTGTAGTGAGACAGACGAGCACCCTGTGGCCTCAGTGAAGCACGAATGCCTGGTTGCCCCGTCTTCACTGGCCCACCCAGCCCTCACCCTCAGTGCCCACCCATGCCTGTGCGCAGACCCCTGCTACTCTAGTTACTATGTTCACTTTGCAAATCATGGGCCTCGTTCAGTTTGTCTAAGTACGCAGCCGCTACCTTGTGCACACAGCTCCATGTGTCCCAGCAGGGTCCTTGCGTCAAAGCTGCTGTCCTCCTCTGTCTCCCACACCTCAGGAATCTCACACCCTGCCTTCTGCAGTTCAGCGCGCTCTCCGTGCTGCAGTGAGGGCTGCAGAGTTGGCAGTTACACTTTCAGCGCTATGCAGCCTGTCACCAGCAGGGCGTGCTCTTATGCCACAGGCTGCTCCAACTGTAGCCATCAAATCAAAAAAGGTAATATGTAATGATGGAACTGACAAAAAAGTCTGATCTATGTCATATTGTGACATCGTGGTGAAACCATGCAGGGGTTCTTTGGTATGATCCTTTGGGGCATACCTAAAAAAAAAAAAAATTCAGTAGCTATGAAGTATTTCAGTCATCCAGGTTGTAGTAAGGATTTGTGGTATATTTCTTTGAAAACTTTTCTCAAGGGCCTCATTAGTTGCATTGTTTTCTAACACAATTTCATTCGACTTGGGAGAAAAAGTTCCATGTAATACCCTTAAGTGTGTTTGCTTTGTCCCTCTTAACGTTTCTACTTAAAACACCGCAACAGAGGGTTTGCTATTTTAAAACAGGTTTCAGGTATAGCCCCTTTAAAAGAGCCCATCCAAAGAACCCTTTTTTTCAGAGCATTGTTACTGAGTACTTAGGCTGCGTTCACAGGGATTTTTGGTACCTGGCACCTGTAGCACCTGTTGCCATTGATTTCAAAGACAGTGATGTGTGACAGACAACAAGCTCCAGTGGGGGGTGGGGGGGTAATCGAATCGCTGTGGTCATTTCACATTCAAACCTGTACTGTCTAGTGCTAAAAATGTGTTAGGGGAGTTATCCAACATTGCATATCAATACGTCTTCTGACAGATGCCAGAAATTCCTTATGAAAGTAGCCTTATTCTTTTTAAGACATTGTTGATAAATTGTTGGTCATACTAAACACTACACTGCATTTTGCTTGTGCAGAAGGCTACTCTTCACCTCAAGGGGATCAAAGTTCCTCTCTGCTTGTTCCACCAGCCCTGCCCCTTTCTGGCTGCCCGTTGCCGAGGTTAAGCCCATCCTCCACGGTTCTGCCACGTCTTCTGTCCGCTCTTGCAGACAACAGACAGACAGAGGTCAGGCTCCGAGGGCCAAGAGAATGCCCTCAAAACACCAAACCACCCAATGGCTCTATTGGTGCAAGACCTACAAAACTGTCTCAGAAACAGCCAGTGCCCAGCCCAGCAAGTGCCAAACAACAGAAAAAAGTACATCGCCACCGCACCACAAATGGCTGGCGCCCTTTCGGAGAACCCACAGAGAAAGAAGTCTTTATTGCGGTGAGTTTTGTTCCCCTGGTGGTTTACGCTACAAGAGCATTCCCAATGAAAGTGCACTGTTTTGCAGGGGGAGGACATGACCGCACTGCGACAGTGTTATGAAGGAGTAGAGCGAGATGGAGAGGTGATTCGGGTCAGAGACACAGTACTGTTGCGCTCCGGACCACGGAAGAAATCCTTACCCTATGTGGCTAAGATATCAGCTTTGTGGGATGACCCTAAGACAGGTGAGAGAATGTGTGATATGATTATCAGTGCTCTCATTTATTTAAACATATATTTGCAGTCTGCAATTTTGCAGTTTGCAGAATTCTATTTTGCCTTTAGACATGGGTGTAACTGTTATTATTTTGTGTGTCTTTAGAAGATTACTAAAATTTTAGAACTGTACTAGAAGACCCTAGTCCTTAGCAGTTTTCAGCTGGAATTTTCTTTTTTTTATTTTTAAATTGCTGTGCTTGATATTTATGATTGATATACACACTCGTAGAGTAGTGCAAGGCTGCTTATTTAGGCTCCTTAATGCATATGGATTTCCTCATATGTATGCTTATATGTTTAAATGTGTGGTTGTGTTTTGGGTTTTTATAACTGATTGTTAATGTCAGTAAGCTACTGATGACATGTATGGCACGTTCATACGTGAAATACCGCAAGCAACTTTGTTTGTTAGAGAGAATACATCATATCTCTATCTTGGTATTTTTCTATTTTGCTTAGTTTTTGTGTCCTTTGTATTGTTTCTAAGGTTTAAATGTTAAAATTGTGTATTTAAGTTAATTTCATGAATGTAGCTGAAGAATGTGCTGCCACTGACCTTTTGTTTTCTCTCTTTCAGGAGAGCTGATGATGAGCCTGTTCTGGTACTATCGACCAGAACACACACAGGGAGGCAGAGATCCCAGCATGCACTGTGAGGTGAGAGATTCAATCATCCCAGACAGCTCTGATAGGCAGCTAACTAATGTTTCCTTTTTACTATGTAGTAAACACATCCTTTAGCCAGTGTTATTCTGCATTCAGTCGTGGCCTAATGGTCAGAGAGTCAGACTTTTAATCTGAAGGTGAATCTGAAGGTCGTGGGTTCGAGTCTCAGGTCCGGCAGGGATTGTAGGTGGGGGGAGTGAATGACCAGCGCTCTCTGCCACCCTCAATACCACGACTGAGGTGAGACCCTTGAGCAAGGCACCGAACACACAACTGCTCCCCGGGCGCCGCAGCTAAAAAGTCTGGATGTGTGTTCGCTACTGTGTGTGTGTGTGTGTGTGTGTGTGTGCGCCCATGGATGGGTTAAATGCAGAGCACAAATTCCGAGTATGGGTCACTGTACTGGGCCACAAGTCACTTCACTTCACTTGTACTGCAGTACACTTCCATGTAGTTGTTTTGAAAGCTGTGATTGAAAGATAAAACAAAAATCTAAAAAATTTGACATTTCCACTTGTATTTTGATAGTTTCTGAAAAAATGTTGAGATAAAAGATTACATCCATTAGATCTCTAATATACAGTTACAAAGTACAGAGTACAAAAGTTTGCATTCCCCTATGGGTTCTGGCAAAATAAAAGCGAACTATTCTCTTTATTAACCTTTTTTTTTTTTTTCAAACAAATTATCTCTAAATTCCAATTAGTTCAGATGAAATATGGGTTTATCCCCCTGCAAGACAATACATAAGGCAAAATCAACAGAAAATGATTTGAAAATGACAAAAAGAAAATAGTTATGTTTTGTCATGACACCCTCAGTCTCCACACCTTATTTGTAGAAGTTAGTATCTGTTGTCTGCTATCTGGAGCAGACATGTTCAGGAAGAATGTGGAGAAATATCACAGCTGAGTTGATCCCAAAGCTGATTGCAGGTATAAAGGCAAAGAAAGGCAAGTTACTAGAGAATATTTCTATCACATTCAGGAAGGGAGAAATGAAGGAATATCTGTGAAACCTAATACACTGAATGTCGTGCTGGTATACAAATCGTTTTTTTTTTTTTTAAGGGGTGTGTGTGTGTGTGTGTGGGGGGGGGTTAACGGTATGCAAACCTATATAATCTGCTATATACCCTCCACCCTCCAATTCTCTCTTGCTAAAGTTTGGTTCAGTTTTCCATAGTCCCAGTTATATCTTAAAAAAAACCAATTGTCTTTAACATAAGATCTTCTACAAATTGTTGTGAAAGTCTTGTGCTTCAATTCTTCTATTACGTTATGAAAAGCTAAGCAAAAGGTTTGAGGTAAGCACATACAAATATATGCAAAAAGGATTTGGAAGCTCTCAATGTCATGACCACAGGTTTTTTTTGGCTTGTTTCCAGAATGAAATATTCGCCTCTCGGCATCAAGATGAAAACAGTGTGGCCTGTATTGAGGACAGATGCTATGTTTTACCTTTAGCACAGTACTGTAGGTAAGATCTTTTACAATTTTACTGGGTAGGTCTCAACTGAATGCACTAAGTGAAGGCACTGTTAGAGGATCTCGTTGAGGAGCCTGAAAGAACATCAGACAGTGTCAGAGTGTCAGTCTACTGTCTTTCTGTTGTAGATTTTGTGCCTTGGTAAAGCGCCGCTCAGAGGGTGTACCCGACAGCGTCCCCATGGTGCCCCGGCCCTCTGACAGTGCTGTCCCCACTCACCGACTTGTGCCCGATGATGTCGATCCCGAACTGGTTTACCTATGCCGCCATGTCTACGACTTCCGCTACGGCCGCATACTGAAGAACCTGCAGTAAGGGTGCAAGCCTGCATGCAGCGCGCACACACCTGCACCTCACTAATGATGGAAAGCCTTCATACTAAAAAGATCCCTGTGCAACCTACTGGCCTTTTTGTTCTGAAAGTCCTGATTTATTGTTGAAAACATAAATGATCTGTTTTTCTTATTATTCGCTCAGGCGGGTAGACCTCAGGGAGGTCTGGGGCTGTTGGACAAGACTATTTTTAAACTGTCTCCACATTCCCAGGGTGGCAGCGTCTAAAGTGAGTGCTATAGAAGAACGGAAATGACAGCTTTATTGAGTTCTTGATTAGATTTTTGAAATCCTCAGTAGAAATTTAGTTTTTATTTACCCTTCCAGTTAAAGTTGGAAGGGGTTCTGTATTTCTCTTTGGAGATTTGTCTTGTACACTGGACTATGACACTGGCAGGGGAAATTAGATGAAGCTGCCATTTCAGATTCAGAGTGTAATCAGATAGAATTTCTTCAAAGTGTCGCTTAAGTCAGAGGCTCAAACAGAGTCCTTAAGATAATCTCACACTCCTGTTTAGGAGAGTCTGGCTATTTGGATGAAAAAAAAAATGGGAAAGTGGACAGATTTTCTTGTTTGTGTTGGGGCAAATGCTTTCTGTTCCTGTGTTTTTTTGTTTGTTTTTTATAATGTGGGACTAAGTGTAGTAAATTTTACCATTTCATTGAATGGACAATTGACTCTTCAGTCCACCAATGAAATGTCTGCAAGAGTAGATGCTTGTCTTTTTCGTTCTTCTCATGTTTTGCTTTATTGCGTGCGGGTCACTCTGTAATGTTTGTCTTTTTCGCTCTTCTCATGTCTCGCTTTGACGTCTTGCTTGTGTTCTTCTCATGTCTTGCTTTGACGTCTTGCTTGTGTTCTTCTCATGTCTTGCTTTGACGTCTTGCTTGTGTTCTTCTCATGTCTTGCTTTGCATGACATGCAGGTCACTCGGCTGGCAGCTAGTTTTGACCGAAACCTCTAAGAATTGAACTCCTGTATTAAAACCAAAGGTCAGCACAGTGCTAATCTCTGTTCTCACTAAGTAAGGCCCAGGATCTGTGCCCTGTAATTCCACAGGAAGCAAAGCTGACACTAGTTTTACAAGTAAAGATATTTATCATGTATTGAGTGGTGATACTTATAATACTTATAATGACTTTATTTGACACATTTATTTGATAAGATCCTGCACGTGTCCATTTTTCCTTGCTTCTAGTCACCCTAGTTAAATTGCACTAATCCATTGCTTGATTTAGCTTTTCTTTCTTCCTCTGCGATTGTTTTAATTTACATTTCGGTCTTCCTTTTCGATTCTATCACGGTTCATGACAGTGATTTGCTCAGCAAGGAAGTGCACAGGAAGTTTTTTTTTTATTTATAGCAGAATAAAAGAATAAATGTATCGCTAATTCTAACAACAGGAAGGTCATGCTGTTTTGTTAAGTACATGTCGCCGTGTTGACGTACATGTGTGAAGTACCAACCTAAATTCAAGGGCGCTTTTACACCTGTTAATAATTTGCCATGTCTGAATCAGCGCGAAATCAATACTGTTGGTTTCACTTGCGATTTGTTTTGGTTTGCTTTCACACTACACATAATTAAACAAACCAAAAAGCAAGAAACATCAGCTAAGGGGTAGGCTTGTGCGATACTGATTTATCCCTGATCCTGATTTTCCATTTTAAAATGGAACCTATAATAGGGAAGGTGTAATAATATAACCAGCTGTGCAATCGTGAAAACTCAGGTGGACGGTGGATTTTTAAGTGATTCTGCGGTAATGCACAGTAAATAGCTTAAAAAATAAATAAGTAAAATAAAAAATAACAGCACGTTTGGATATAATCCTTTTACAAATTGGTTGTCTAACATTCATGTGGCAAGCATTTCACTGTTAATGCTGGTCAGTGCTGAGCCGGAAAAAAAGAAAACAAAACAATTATTAAATCACATTCTAATTTAATAACCTCCTATTTGACGTTTCCTTGTAGGCCTATTTAATCTTTTTGGGTCAAAAGCTTTGGTCGTTTTTTTTTCTCTTTCAGCAGAGTAACCAAAAGCTTTTTGATGAGTTTGAGCCAAAACCTTTCAGTGGCATCCCTAATAAATAAAGTAAGCTGATGGTAAATATGTACTTGTCTAATGATGATGATGATGAGGGAAGGGGGCCCAGAACAATCCAGATTCACAGGTTGATTGACTCATTTCCCATTTTATTTTCATTTTATTTTCCCATTTTATTTCCCTTCTGCCACTCTGGGGTAATTTCCATATTTTCAGGTTTTTCACGTCACAATGATGAGTCAGGAGAGAGTGTGGCAATATTCCAGTTTTACTTCCACAGGCTAAAAAAAGTCTGTCTGGATGCGCCACACACACACACACACACACACACACACACACACACTCACAGCCCTAACTCGCACCCCAAACTACAATACCCACAATGTAGTGCGTCTAAACAGTAACCTTTTACTATCTAACACTAGAGTACGCAGATGTCTTTGTGGAACTACTGTGCAAAATGCGTAATGGCTGACAGGTCTGGTAATATAATATGAGATATGAGATATGATATGATATATGATATGATATAATACGTCACTGGACATCGTGGCGATGTAGTATTATGTAGGGATGCTAAAATCGATATATCGCACAAGCCTACTGAAAGACGTGTGGCGACAGAAACAGTTAAACGAAGCTTTGCTAAGCGTGCATAGTTATCACAGGAATCATTCAAACACGGAGGACACAGAGTCAGCGCTAAATCAATTATTAGATGATTATCAATAAATGCTTTCTGCCTTTTTGTGGATCACATTTAAGCATTTATTTTTCCTTTGTATTTGTCCCAGAACCCATGGCATGTCTGCAGTGCTACAGCTCTGTGTTTTGTCTCGGTTTGCGCCTCAGACTATACGCTGCATATGTGAAAGCACTGCGCTCCACTATCCGTGTAGTCTTTATTGTCATCTGAACCGGAATGCTGATGACTATGTGAATCTTTATTAATTGTGTTGGTTGAATCAGGGCCTATGTGCTTAGAGATGAATCTCTTATATTTTACCAGTAGTGACCTCTAAGCTTTTGAACAAAAAAATGAGTAATAATTAGCACTTTCTAGATTAGCTAACGCTAGTTTATTTGAAGTAGTTTTCGGTGTTTGAGAAGTTTAGGACTGCTTTTCATCTGCATTTCTAATGCTTTACCCATAAACCATCTCCATGCGTATATCTGAATTATTGACATGTTGAGCTGTTGTACAGTGGGATCAGAATTTCTTCAGTAAGGTAGCTTAGACGGCTTTCCAGCATTATTATATATATTATATATAAGTGTATGTTTAATGTGTGTGAAATACCCAGAAGCTGTTTTATTCCATTGTATCATTGGCACCGATTTTTGCTGCAATTATACCTTGATCAGCAGGTCTTCTTTAAAACGAAAATAGATATAATAATAATAATATTGTGGTTAAAATGAATTGATGTTTTTGATCCCATATTCGTAAAAAAAATGTTTCTGTGTTTTTCAATTTCTCCTGCAAACATGAGATATTTTATTAAGGCTGTTTCTAAAGGTAGAATATGCAATATATTTTTGGGACTATTTTTGAGGAATCTATTTAAATCAAACTACTTATATTGTTTTAACCGATTTAAAAAAAAATTGTTTTGATGTGGATTATAAATTGAAAATAATAATAACCAAATAGGCATAAGCTAAAACATGGACAGTGTTTAATTCTTATTTTTTTTGTTAGATCGAATCCAAAGTTATGGACTACTCGAGAGCCATTCATGTAGAAGAAATTAACTGTACATATCTTGATTATTGAAGAATCACCCGATCATGTTTCAAATAAGATAAAATGTTGCACAATACATTTTTATTACTTGCGAGTAACTCTATTTAAAGTTATTTAACATTGATTATAGAAACAATATAGATATCTATATTTCAAGTAAACAAGTCATTTTAGGTTTAAAGTGTTTTGAAGTGCTGTTGCAATACTTGTCAGTGAATGCCATATGTTTGTTTTTTTTTTTTTGTCTTTTATAAATTATGAAGTCATTGGTGAAATGATTAAAAACTGAAACTGTTGTATTTATGGCGTACTGGGCATCAAGGGTTAAAGACCAAAGCACACTCTTAAACTGGTGCCCGTTTGTGTGTATATTGCATCTACGTGGGGTTTCCCTGTACAACACTGCAGAAAGACTTTCTGTCACCAAACCAATCAGACAGGTACTTGAATGATCAGTTTTTATGAGTCAGTTTTATAGTCTCTAGTAATATTCATTTTACATGTGGCCTTTGCCCATTGACTATGAGTTGTCTTGGTTTGATTCACAGGAAACGGGCCAAATATCACTTTAATTACACTTCTGCAAGGAACTGCAATTTGACTGGTTACAAACTGGGGATGGAAAAGTAAATAAACTTGACAATGCTGTACTCTGAATAGGTTTTGGAACGAGAACAGCCGGTGACGACAGGGTCACTCTACTGTTCGTTTGGTCATTGTGAGATAGAGTCTGCTGTTTTTTGTGTTTTGTTTCGTTTTTTTTTTTCTTTTTGTCTTTAATTTTCATCATAAAGTCTGTGCTCTTTGAGGTCTCCTGAACGTCCTGTGCCAGGAAGGCCTCGTGAGCGCTCCTCATGGAAGCCTCTGCAGCAAGCTTCTCAGCACAGTGGTCAACTTACCCGATTATCAGGAAATTTGGACTTTTGCAAATATAAATTCTTTTTTTTGTACATGCCAATTTTCCTAAGGAGATCAGAAGTGAGAAGCAGGGTTTTGTCTCTAAATTGACTATTTACATGTTATGTAAGTCACCTTGGTTGACCACTTTGTTGCAGTGAAATTTGCTGATACGCTTTTGTACGATTCAGAATTCCTTTTAAACACAGTGACCAAAAAACAAGTTTTTTTTTTTGTTTGCTTTTTTTTTTGTTTTTTTTTTAATTCCCTTACCCTGACCAATACTAAACTTAATGTTTGTTTCTGTGTTGCTAGTTTAATGCTTACTGCTAACATATATTTTGATAGAATAGACCAGTGGTTAAACAGAGGTTATTTTTCAATGGGGCTGGGGGGATGTGTTTTTATCAGTGTCGCTAGGTCATGCACTTTTTTTAATGACAACAAGAATCCCTGCTGATTATTGTCAAATGAAAGAGTATTTATAAAAATCTTTTGTTAAAACCTGTTTGAAGTGTTTTATTGCTTTTTTTTTCACAAGCACGCAGGACTGTGGTACATGGTCAGACTGCACGTTTTACGTCTTAGCAGATATGTAGCTCAAACGTCTGTCTTTATAGCACACGTCTCAAAGCGAGCATGACTGAAGTGTGCAGTTAAAACATTACTTCTTTAGCCATGCTAGATACAATGTAAGTGGCAAAACTCAATGTCAAACCCAAATAAGATGAGACTTTATTGTTCCGAAGTGGAAATTAGAATGATACAGCAGCATACATAAAAGACAAGAGACAAATACACATAATAACTAAAGTAAGAATAGAATAAAGATAAAATAAGATAAAGTAAAAATAAACATACTGAAAAAATAAAACAAAATTTAATAGTAAAAATATATTTAAAAAAATGCATGCATAGCATTGATGTAATATAACTAGTAAACCTATGTATTATGTATCATATCCATCTATAGCTATGCTACAGTGCAAGAAGTGCATTATATTGTGTTGCACTTCTATACAGTAATAGTTATGTATGCAGTATTGTCCACAGATGAGGTTTTATCCAGAGATGAGGTAGTTACAGGTGCTATTATGTGTCCAGTGCAGACTACATAGATGTACAATGATGCATGGATAAAAAGACGGATTGGAGTACAGAGTTGTACAGGCTGATCGCTGATGGGAGAAATGACCTGCAAAAGTTCTCCTTCCTGCAGCGGGGCAGGTGCAATCTGCCTCTGAGTGTACTTCTCTGTCCCTGTAGTGTTTTATGGAGTGGGTGGAAAGGGTTCTTTATGATTACTGACACCTTTGCCAGCATCTTCCTCTCCGCCACCATCTCCACTGCATCCACTTCAGCCTCCAGGACTGTTAGTGTCCTTCGCTGAAAATAGATGGCACTTGACACCACAGCCTCACAGAAAGTTCTCAGTAGCTGGCCCTTCACGCCAGAGGACATCAGCCTCCTCAGGAAGTGAGGAAGAGTTGGCTGTGGCCCTTCTTGTACAGTCTGTCCACATTGGCTTCCCATCCCAACTTGTCACACAGATAGACACCCAGGTACTTGTAGGTGTTAACTACCTTGATGTTCCACCCTGGATGGTGAGAGGAGCTGGAGAGGACTTAGTCTTCTGGAAATCCACCACAAGCTCCTTTGTCTTCCTGGTGTTTATTAGGAGAAGATTGGCTTGATACCAGTCCACAAAGCTAATCATCAGCTAATCTCCTGTACTCCTCCGACCTCCCCACTCTAATACACCCCACAATAAGAGTGTCATCCGAGAACTTTTGCAGGTGACACATCTCAGAATTATACTTGAAATCGGAGGTGTACGAGGTGAAATCAAATTTAATTACATTTTGTTAAAATGATTTAAAAGGCTACTAAAATGAATTAAAAGGCTACCTGCATTGAACTTTGTCAGCACGTGTTATATACACTATCTGGCCAATAGTTTGTGGACACATGACCATAATACTCATATGTGCTTTCTGAACATCGCATTCAAGATTTCGTCCCCCTTTAGTGTTATAATAACCTCCACTCTTCTGGGAAGGCTTTACACTAGATTTTGGAACGTGGCTGTGGGGATTTGTCCAGGTGTTCAGTGGAGGTGAGGTCAGGACTCTGTACAAATCACTCAAGCACAGTGGCATTGTCATGCTGGAACAGGTTTGGCCCTCTTAGTTCCAGTGATGAAACATTGTAATGCCACAGCATACAAAGACGTTCTCTACAATCCTGTGCTTTCAAAAATTCTGCCAACAGTTTGGGAAGAACTACCTATGGGTGTGATGTTCAGGTGTCCACAAACGTTTGGTCATATAGTGTAACTACATATTTTAAAAATTGAGAAAAATGTCCACAACATATTTATGACTACTGACTAATATATTTATAGCAGAGTTTGCAAAAAAAAAAGATGTACTATGGATGAATATTCCTCGAGTAACTGCAGCACAACCTTCAACCTTCAACCTTCACAACCACAAGCCTTTCTACTGTGGACCGCAAAGTCAATAAACAATTGTTCAGTTTTAACCAGTAGAGGTCAGCAGTAGTCTTTGGGCTATGTTTGGTCTTCCTGTGGCGGGTGTCTTTGTGTGTGTGTGTGTGTGTGTGTGTGTGTGTGTGTGTGTGTGTGTGTGTGTGTGTGTGTGTGTGTGTGTGTGTTGTTGTGATTATTTAGTAGTGAGCTTATTGGTGTATGTGCTCACTCGGTTGTTTAATGTCCTTGGCATGGCTTCTCACTGCTCATAAGGTTCTCTGTTGCGCTTCTGCTGGTTCTATGGCTGTGGACTGTGTAACCTGTCTGTCTGAAAGAACATTTGATGTCTGTCTCATGTCACAACCAACGTCCTTGTGTGTTGCCCTGTAGTTGGATTCAGCTTTGGACTCTGATCCTCTTTAAAGATATTAGTGGTGTGGAGTTGTAAAGAGATGCCAGTGTTGACTGTCTCAGAGTGGGAGGCCCTGAGCAGACATGTCCCTATGATGTGTGTGTATACAGACACAAGCAACACAAGCACAGAGGATATTATTCCAGACTTTAATTTATCATAGGACCAGGAGAATGCAATAATGATCAACATGGTTCACAAATTGAGAAAAGATTGCAATATTTAGAATAATTTCTGTGTGTGCAATATTTATGTCCTTCATACACCTCAAGTCATAAATTCATATTCTAAGACTAAAAACATTCAAGATTTGTGGGCAGCTTGAGTAGCTGAGTAAGTATGAGCTTTGTTATAGAGATGATCTGTACAGGTTAATAATTCTCCTGAAAGCTATAATTGCACTGTCTGAGATCTTGTGGATTTTTGGCGGTCCAGTGCACAAATCTGGACAAGCATAAGAGCTGTTTTCTCCAGGCTTTCATTACTGTAATTATTATGACACTGTAAAGTACAGTGATGCCTTGTTTGGTTAAGGGATGGAAGGATGGAAAAAACTACTACAAAAACTAATATTTAAGTTAAAGTAATGTTTCCAAAAAACTGGAAGTAACTCATCAAAATGATTTAACTGAAATTAGAAATCAGGCCATTGTTTTTTAAACCTGGTCTCTCACATGCAACTTGGTTACTATTTGAATGAGTATTTGAAATTGTATCAAAAGATATTAAGGTTAAAGTTAGAGGAGGGAGTTTTTTTTTCAACGTCATTGTCCTTGTTTGTTTGACTTTGCGTGAATTTTTCATGAGATCAGGTTCTTTTTTTTCTTTCATTCATTCACTCATTCAGTCATCTTCATTAATGGCTTTACCATGCTCAGGCTTTCGGTAGATCCGTGCACAAACATGTCCACATCTAGGGGCAATTTAGACTTGTCACTGTTTTTGGGAGGTGGGAGGAAATCAGAGTTAGTTAATTATTTTAGCTAATAAATGGGTTCTTCTCAAGCACGATATAGACTGATTTCCCAGGGCCTTTGCAAGTGCAACACCATTATTTTAGCACTTTATCTGTAATGTTCATTATTCGGTGTGGAGCGTCCCTCACATACACAGACTAAACTTCATTTGTATGACTGAAGAAACAGTTATTTGACATTTAACATGTCTCTTTCATCACCCAGCACTCAAAATCCAACACACACTCGCACACATGCACGTACGCTGCACATGTTTGCTGTTAAGGTGGCTTACCAGAGCCTGTAATCTGGGGCAATGACATCACTCATCTCAAATTGTGTGTATCTGAGGATTAAGAAGGTCACAGGGGAGGAGGAGTGTGCAGTTGTGTGGCCTGTTATGCATTTCCATCATTACACACACACACACACACACACACACACACGCAGGGTGTTCTTGTACCCACACACTCACTGAGCAGACGCTCACATGATGGAAGGCATGGCAGCAGCAGCAATGGCAGACGCACACATGGAGGAACTGGTGGAGCGATCTGGAGCCGCTGAAGATGGAGAAGCTCATCTGAGAGAAATGTACCGGGATGGCCCTCTCTTAGCACCTGAAGCAGACTTCATATTAGGTCAGTACCGAGTTCCGCCCATTCATTACGTTTGGTTTAATTGTATGAAAGCACTTGCACAAATTTCTATAAAATTACCCTGAAGAATATGGTTCAGAATTTGTGTACATTTCTTTAATGTCAAATTATGACATTAACCTTAGATATATACTACTGCGTATAAGCAATTCAGTGTATACTCTAATCTATATGTCTACATTAGACCTCAAACTTAGCTAAACTACAGTAAAACCTAGAATTATATCTACAGATTATGCCTATGATTATGATCTGACAAGAAGCTGACAAGATAATGCTTTGGCATCTAATGAAAAATGTAATTTCCTTAAATGAATTAATTTGAGAGCTCACTCTCAGATACCTCAATGGATTGTCTACTGTACATTTATTTAACTGTTATTTTATTACCTTTTCATCTACCTTTTTCAATGTTTTTCCTCTGAATATAATGTACATGCATCCAAGTCTGTGTCTTTGTATTTCTGCGTCAAAGTTTATGACTTTGTATTTCTACATCGAAGTTTGTGACTGTTTGTATTTCTGCTCCACCAGAATGCAGTCTCACTAAATCCCTATTGCTGCCATGGGATTAAGCACTATTTCAGTCCCAATCTCCATATGGGTCCTCTCAAAATAACAAGTGCCTACTGTTGGATTAATGCTGAGATGAAGGAAGCAGAAGACACAAATAATTATCTCATCTCTGTGGTGCTAATACCTTATTATGGTAGACATCTGTGAGGCACTGAGATACAGTCAGAGCCAATGCAAATGTAAAAAGTAAAAAATCACATATAATGGATGTCTCTCAAGGGCAGTTGAATTATGTCAATAAATTTCAATTATGCATCTATATATAAATATAAATTTATAGTATGAGACAAATATGAGGATGTCGTGTCAGCTGTGTTCTAATGGGGTTTTGTCCAGTTTTGTATGTTCTACGGTAAAAAGAAATTTCAGTTACTTACACTTTTCCTAAGCTTTTGTTGTATATGTGCACACTCAGGGAGAAATTTGATTAAGTTACTAACTTATAACCACAATTTCATTCTTTCAAATCTAGTACAATCTCAAAAAGGACTAATTTTCAAATCCCCTTCATTAAAGAATAAATTAAAGTCCATTACAGTCATTTTTTCAGTATTAGAAGTATTGGCATTTCTAGAGTGAGCTGGGTTTTTCTCTTCCATACTGAAAACATTTACAGTTGAATGCAAAGAGCTTTTAGTTCCTCCAATTTCAACTCAGATGTGGGCCATAATCTGACATGTACAGCACACTGCTAAGTTAAGAACAGAAATGTCCTGTCCTCTGTGTGATGACAGATGAGCACAGCTCAGCACACAGTAACATGGAGGTGACAGACAGGCTCATGTACTTGGAGCAGCGCCTCCAGATGCAGGAGGATGAGGTGCAGCTGCTGAAGATCGCTCTGGCTGATGTGCTCAAGAGACTCAACATTTCAGAGGCACAGACTGCTGCTTTCTCCAAGAGAGGGCCTGTTAAAGGTACCACACTCTCACACATACGCACTGTATAAACAGCAGCTGCCCAGCTTTAAACAGTCTTAGAGGATAGGTTTGAACTTTAAATCATTAAAAACAGAACAACTGAGAAATGTATCTTGACCTGAAAATTGAAAAGAACAATTGCTTGAAAAGAACAATTTAAAAATGGAGAGAAAGAAAACATACAAGACTGTGTAGGCCTACGTCATGCCTTTCACCAGAGAATGCAACACAATGGGGAAAACAATCCATTACAGGGTTGTGTGTACAGGGTTGTGTGACAGGAAATAGAGTTATTGTTACCACCCTGAAGTTGATGATTTTCCAGCATATCATGAGGGTTTTTTTTCATTCCACTCATACCACAGATCTGTCCTGAAGATTTTCCCATGTCTGTAAACCTAAAGATAGCTACAAAGCACTGACATACACACCTCCTCACAGAGAACTTCACCATACCAACAATTTCATTTTTTTAACAAAAATCACTGATTATGTGGAGCTTCTGCCAAGTCCCCGTGTAAGTCGTTACTATAGAAACGATAATGTATCACAACGAGCACATTAATATAAACTTGTGATTTTCCTTGCAGCCACAATTATCATCAGAGCCGCTGTTATAGAAAATTAATCAAGGCATTATGACTAAAAGGATTTGAGAATTCGACAGCCCTGTGGTTTAATATAATCTGTTCAATCATGAATAACATTTTAACTTCCTGAACCTCACAGTTCAGCTCTGTAGAGAGCTGACTCCACTGAGATGGGAAGGCTGGATTCCCTTATTTGATTAGCTGGTACTTTCATTAGTGTAATTAGATCAGTATGTGTGTAGGGTTTAAACAAAAACATGTATAAACCGAGGATCATATTGGAACCGCTGATACAGATGTCTGAATTTATATGATCAGAATGTACACAGAAGTAAATATGATATTATACTACCCTATTTTTTCCAGCATCGAGGCCTGTGTCTTTGGCTCTGCCACCCAGAACAACCAGCAATACAGCCAACTCCCTGAAGAAGAGCTCCAGCTCCACACTGCCCTCTTCCACATTCTCTAAGACTTACAGCCCTTTGCCAGTCAGTAAAAGGTACACAGCATTGGCAATGTAGCTTGAAACAGAGTCACAGTTATTTTATTCCATCTTTTAACCAAGTAGAATAATTCATTCGTTTCTCTCCGTCTGGTTTAGAAGTCCAGCAAAAGACAGTTCAAGTGTTCCTGCAAGCCGACGCACTGCTCTAACAACCAGCACCACCACCACAACCCCCTGTAAGAAACTTCAAGAGAGGTCAGGCTCGTCAAAATAACAGAACATGCAGTTGATGATTGTGATTCTGCATTGACTCTGACACTCCAGATTACTAAACATTATCTTCTGGAATTGTTTGTTCATCCAGCAGCAAACCAAAGGAGACCATCACAAGTGTTGTAGGTACGAAAATAATTTAAGGCACATTGACATATTTCTTTTCTCCCAAAATGTTTAATAGTTTACTTTACTAGCAAGCTGATTTTTTAAAGTATATTCTGTTCTTCATATAAAATGTGGATATATACTAAAGAATTAAATATAGATTCCATGTAAATGTAAATTTTACCACTGAAAATAAAACCATTTATAAATTTTGCATTTACTTTTAACATTCTAGAGAATTTTTTTTTGGCACTTCCACATAAAAACTCATTGTTTCTGACACCACATTTGTATTTAATGTCAGAAATTAGGCTATAGTTGGGATTGGGCTGAAGAGGATTCTTATATCATTTTTAGTTTTTTTTTTCTTTCTTTCTTAATTGCTATTTCGGTTATTTCATGCAGTAATTAATCATGCATCCATGATTGTAGTTTGTTATTGATCGTTTTACATCCAAAATGCAAAAAAAATCACACAATGCTAGATTTCATTATTAATATATACTGTATACTGCAACCACAAATGTTTTATATTTAATAAACATATATATTTGGCTTCTTTTGAAATGATATTATATACCACAGCACTGTTGAAGCTGTTTGACCAGAAGGTGTTGATTAATTTCCTGTAACAGCACAGCTCTAAACATAATGCTGGCAGCAATCTCAAGTTTGTATTAATGTGCTCATTTTAAAACGTTTGTATTTTTAGAAGGAGTCTCCCATGCCAGTGGTTTGTAACAGTCATAAGTAAAGCTGTTCATTAAGATTTCTGAAAGGGAACGTCTTCAGGATGGAGGGCTTTGTGCTTTCTGGTTTCTCTCTAATATGACAAGCTGTGTTTTTATGCTTTATTTAAAAAAAAAGAGGGAACCACTGTTATTGTACGTAATAACAGGAACGTGTTTTTCAGACAATCCACGACATTAAATGCAACTATAAATAAATAAAATATATGATGTGCCATTCTTGCTGTGATGTAAGATGAATAAAACACTTCAGGGCATGCTGTTATAGGAAATAATCACCTTCTGGCTGGTAACAGTAAACTTCATTTGACTTCATTTGCTTCATATCTGGCCACATTACACAACCCCATTGTTGATTGTTTTCCTATAACAGCATGCCTTGTCATGTTTAATTCCTTACATGAATAATATTTTCTGCAACGGTCTTTAAAATTCACAGCGTTTTTTTTTTTTTAAATTTGTCAGGTTAATCTCTCTAGGAACTGTACATGATATGTTACATCCAAAATGCTATCTATATGTGACATTTAAATACATGTCTTTTTAATAATATGCAACTTGTCTCTATGCAACTTGATGCCAACCTTGTTCAGACAATGAGACACAGATATCACATATATAATGCTGAAATACAGAAACTGTGTATAACTGTGGAGGTCTGATGGAAAATGTGATCTTTCTTTTTTTTTGTTCTTTAGGAACGTGCCGTGTGACTCACTGCAAAGGTAGGCCTCATGCCACCTTCACCATTATTCTATTCATATATCTCATTTTCAGTGAGAGTGACAGATATAACAAAACGAACATGTTGGAAACTTGGGATAACTATTCTTATGAGTCTTTGCTGTTACTTTATTTTATATCCCTTTTTCTCCACCTCCTCTTTTTCCACCGTACTTCCACCCATTTCTGGTTTCTGATCCCCACCATCATGCACCCTTCACTTAGTGACTATGCAGATCTATCTGAGCCACCCAGCAAAAAAGACTGGTCCTACTGAGAATGCAGATGCTACAGCTGTGCAGATGAGTGTGTGTCCGCCTGCGAGTGGTCTGCCTCCAGATAAAGCAGCCTCACACAAGAGGAAAGTAGGAGCTGCGAAGAAGCCTCCCGGCACACTATCCCTGCACAAGAGCACATGTCAAAGCCCCTTTTCGCCTGCTGAAACCCCCATCTACAAGAGTCCCATCAAGTCCCCTAGCCAGTATTTCCAGATCTGTTACTAAACACACAGTAGTAGAACCTGGACAATTGATCTAGTGTTCATAAGTTGCTAAATAAAAGCTGTTGATTGGTGACTGACATATTGGTTTGAATTATTTTGGTTTTGATAATGTGAATTTATGGGACCTAAGTTGCTGGGTGACATAAGAAATGTTATAGGACATTTCTGAAAAATGTACCATTAGCTAGTTTCTCTTTCTTGTCCGCTGTCTTCTATTTGGCTTTCTTATTACTTTCTGTATTGTGTCTGAAAAAAAAAAGAAGATTTCCCCATATTGCTTCTCTAATTGATTAGGAACTGTTAAAAATATATTTTATTATGAGAAGGTTCTCAGAGTTCTCATGTACAGGGATGGCTCTTTTGTGTAAGTGCATTCTACCCCCTGAGCAACATACAAAAAAATGGATCACTTCTGTCATATTTGACTGGTGGAATATGTAGGTTACTATAGAAGCCTTTAATTACAATAGAAAGACTATTAGCATGTTAGTTAGCATGCTAGACTATCTAGTTAGCATGCTAACGCTAGTTGAACCACTGGTTTGTGTTCACAGGTAGGAAAAAGGGGGCGGGCTCAAAGAGTAAAAAAAATCATTCAAATCTTATTCAGCTCCACCTACTGAACTGACAGAGACCTAATCTTGACAGATTTTGGGAAATCTTACCTAATGCAACTTTAAAAGGAACCGATATTTAATGAAAATAATTGTAGTGGGCTTGAGTAATAGTTTGAAGGCCAAAACATTGAAGCCTGATATATTTATGCCTTAGTAGCAATACAAAATAAAATGCCATAACATCTATCTGTGCTTCGTGGTTAAATACTGGGCTGTGGGCTAATAGTAAGTAAATGGATTTGCTGCACATGGAATTTTTTAGCATTTTATGATATTTTTGTTGCATTGTTTAATTTGACAGTCAGTGATTCTACCACAGGAAAGTATTATATATGTATTATTATTATTATTATTATTATTATTATATAATAATAATAATAATAAAATTTAAGGATTTTTCTTTAGGACAAGCATACTACTTATGATTGAATAAATCCTATACTCTAAACCAGTGGTTCTTAATGTGGGGTCAGAAGACGCCAGGGATCCATGTCATATAGCCAGCAGATCTATAATTTCATTTTATATATAATAGTTGAAGATTGGAAATACTTTTTGAGATACTTTTCTGCTCACCACAGTTGTAAAGAGTGGTTATTTCCTGTCAGCTTGAACCAGACTGGCCATTCTCCTCTGTCCTTTCTCATCGACACGGTGCTTCCGCTCACAGAACTGTTGTTCACTGGACGTTTTCTGTTTTTTACACCATTATGTATAAACTCTAGAAACTGTTGCATGTGAAAATCCCTGGAGATCAGCAGTTTCTGAAATACTCAATCCAGCCCGTCTGGCACCAGCAACCATGCCACTGTCAAAAATCACATTTTTCTCCATAATGATGTGCTCCTGATGTAACTCTTGGCCTGTATCTGCATGATTTATACGTCTATGTCCGGTTATTAACATATATTAATACATTAATTATTACTTTTTATTGGTGTCCTAATACTACGGACATGTACTAATGTGTTTCTAAGGAAGTTGTTCACCTTCTAATCTAAAGCTACATTAGGCTACCTAAACCAAGCATGTATTATATTATACAAACTTTAACTAAACTGTAACTAAACTTTTAATAAAACTAGGAATTACACTGTTCAAATTATTATATAACACAGTACACCTAATTCTGGCTGTGTGGGTGAAATATTCAAAATCTCATTACTCCAAAAAATAAATAAATATGATGGTCTATAGCCTAATGTGCTTAATATTTATTATAAATAAACGTGTTGCAGTTTTACACTGAAAAGGTGGGACCTCATTCACAACTCTGTTGACAGTAAATGGCTTATAACAAAAATGTCTGCAGCAGCCAGCGTTCTACCAATAAATCACGACAGCAATAAAAAAAAAAGATGATTTATAAAGATAGATTTGCTCTAATATTCCTGCAGCTCAAGTGATTCCCCTGAATTGAATGATTCACTCGTTCAAAGGAACCGATTCCTCAGCGAATCACCCATCACTGGAATATTACAGCACAGCAAACTGCTCTCTCTCTCTCTCTCTCTCTCTCTCTCTCTGAGAGAGAGAGAGAGAGAGAGAGAGAGAGACGACCTCCTACCTTTCTACCGTAGAGGCTTCGGCAACAGAGAGGTGTCGTTGACTCGCTCCGCAGAGACAGCAGTGGCGATCGATGTGAAATGGAAGTGAGGGAGAGATCGGCGGAGCGCAGACGTCCAGAAGCAAACGGGAGAGCGTCTCGCGCTTTGGACGCGACTCCAAGCGAATCGTTTGTGGCGTTTTTGAAGTCGTCGCGACGGCTTCCAGCATCCGCACATCCCCGGCAGCCTGCCACACAGCCGGCGTGGTAACTGAGCCGCCAGTGGCCTATTAGAAGGATAAGAGACTTGAATCAGAGGCGTGGGAAGTGAATCCAGGGAGAAAAGAGGCCGGGAACGATTTTGCGCAGTCCTCCACACGGAGGGGAGAGGAGAAGGATGAGGTAAGCAAAATCACGCGCTCGTCCTGACACACGGCGCTGTTCCATCGCACAATGAAGGGCGCGAGCGCTACTGCGACCGCCGCGTGTCAGTGCCCTTTTATGGGATGTACATCTGAGCCTGATGGCCTGTAGACAGACTGTCGAGACGACTTTTTTGGATATCTTTGGTAGTGTCTGTAAGATTACCTAAGGTTATGTTTATGGATTACAAACCATCAGCTAACCATTAAAACCATTACCATTACTGGTCCTTAATGGTATCCAGAAGACATAACCTGCCACCAAAAGAAGACAACAAAATACCAGTAGAGACCCACAGGGACATTACACTTTCCATTAAAACCAATCCAATTCCCATTATAACCATTATAACCATTACAAATTCTGTGAGGGTTTCTATTTATTTTTCAGCAGGGAGGTGTGACTTTAAGCTATATGTGACTTCATCTAGTTAAATCATTAATGAATAATCAGGTGTGTGTGTGTGTGTGTGTGTGTGTGTGTGTGTGTGTGTGTGTGTGAGGTGACCGGCATCCACTTGATGTTGTAAGGCCTCTGAGGTGGGACACCACACATCACTACTCCTGTTGGACTACAGACTGTTTACATGTACTGATTTTTTCCTTCTGTCTAGGTCTACATGAACGTATTTTTCAAGGTTATGGAAAAGAGCATAGTGCCTTTGTAGAAACATAAAACACCAATGTATGTTAGAGCATGGAGCTGAAGGGCCGCATAGAAAGGAGCCGTTGTCATAGAAACCCAAGTGCACGTGTGGCTTTCATTGATGAAAAGACGGCGG
>CM074963.1:8177595-8196966 GCA_037577455.1 Pangasius macronema
GAAACATGCAGTCTGGGGAAAGTGGGAGATGAAGAAGGAAGAGGTGATGATGGGGAGATGAAATGTGTGAACCGACATGCAGCTGAATTATCCATGAGAGGTGCAGGGATGTGGCTGGGCCAGGTTGAGATCTTTAGGGGGACATACAGTCTGCCTCACACAGCCTCAATCCACACATACATACATAGTGAAAAAACACACATCATTCAGTACTGACAGCCTGCCTGCTGGCTGCACTCTCTCTCTCTCTCTCTCTCTCTCTCTCTCTCTCTCTCTCTCTCTCTCTCTCACACACACACACACACACACACNAATGGGATGGCACTTAAGTTCATATGTGAGTCAAGGCAGGTGACCGAATACTTTTGGTAATATAGTGTACATACATAGTGAAAAAATGCACATCACTCAGTACTGACAGCCTGCCTGCTGGCTGCACTCTCTCTCTCTCTCTCTCTCTCTCTCTCTCACACACACACACACACACACACACACAAATGCAAAACTGTGGCTATGTTTATTTTGCATGTGATTTTAATGAGAAAGAAAGTGATCTGAAATATACAGGACAGACATCCTGTGCGTATGTGTGTATTAAGAGGACTGCAGACTTCTGTACAGTCTTGACAGATGAGAAGATGGGGGCCATACAATCAGTTTTTATCTTAAAATCCATGGATTTATTCTTGATTGTGATGCACAAATCAGGATTTGTAAAACTGATCTGAAAATGATCTTCTGTGGGATCAGTGGGCATCAGTGAGACATGGGTGCCTATGACACTGTCACTGGTTCACTAGCTGTCCTTCCTTGGACCACTTTTGGCAGGTATTAACCACTGCGTAACAGGAACACCCCACAAGACCTGCCGTTGTGGAGATGCTCTAAGATGCTCTCGCCTACAGATCCTTAAGCTTGCCCATTTTTCCTGCTTCCAACAAATCAACGTTGAGAACTGACTGTTCACTTGCTGCCTAATATATCCCATGCCTTGACAGGTGCCACTGTAACTAGATAATCAGTGTTATTCACTTCACCTCTCAGTGGATTTAATCTTATGGTGTATAATTTCTCTTTTTCCTGTTGAGGTATATTCTACTGTAATTTCTAGCTTAAAGAGTGTTTATTCATTTTTCAGTGAATGCGGTATGGCATACACTATGGCATACACAGTGTGAGTGTGTATGTATGTCAAGCTGTGTGTATATTGCTTCTTTTTCTAAGCTTTCGTATGTAGGTTGCAACCAGAACGTCTTTCCATATCTTGCTATTTATTTCATCCTCTTTGTGTATGTGCGTGTGTGTCTCTCTTTGTCTCCCTTGCTGGCTCTCATCACTTCCTTTTAATTGCCAGGAATTCCTTTTAATATTGACCACAGCAAACAAATTTGGGAAACTAAAATTAACAGTTTGCATGGCTGGTTTAGAGGAGGAGCGCTGCTAATGTACTGTGAGTGTTGCATTAGGCTCTTAGTCGTACATGTGGTTATTTATAACCAGGCTGTCTGGTGAGTGTACAGTTCCCAGTCATTTTATTCTCTCCAAAAGGAACAAGATTGGGTTTCAATCAAATTATACCAAGAAACTGTATTTTTTCTGGATTGTAGAAAAAGATGAATGATTTTAGGGCTTAAATACCAGTTATGGAATGTATTTTTTCCAACTGACATGTGGAACAGACCTGTTAAGTCAAAATGTGTTGGTCAAAAGCAGGTTTCATCCTGGTCATGCATGTGCTCTCCATTTTTCCACATTCACAGCCTCCATTTACGGTACAACTATAGGTATGCAGACTGAAGGAAAGAATGCAACAATTACAGACTAAAAATAAACCCCTAGTTGAATAAGTATGGATTGTTTATTGCACTGGCCAACGTTTCTCAAGGCTCCTTTTCCTCCTCCTGTCATTCCCCCCTCATCCGCAGTCCATTTTTGGAGCCAAATGGAGGCTCTGTTTGTTTTTCTCATTTCAGTGTGAAACTCATATCAGTGCTTTTTCCTCCTTCACTATTCCCCATTCCCCTCCCTCTCTCCTTCTCTTTCTCCATCTGTGTCTTTCTCATGCTCTCCCCCCTCCTTCTATCACATAGGCAGAAAGTTTTCAGAAAGTTTCACTGTTACTTTGAACATATTTATGAACTTTAGCCATTAAGAACCTGTTTACATCTTGTTGTTTATGAGTCTTACATATCATGATAGTATCCAGACTACAGAGGAATGCAGAATCAAAATCCGATCTCTTGCCCAATTCAGGAGGCCTGAATCACATTTTACCAGATGTTATACAAGTGTAAATGCATGTGGTTAAAATCTTGTCAGGATACACTCCTTATACAAGATTGCACGTATGTGTCTTTATAAAATTACTGGATATTTCATAGTCCAGAGAAATGAGTAGCAAATTAATCCTGGTGAATAGATATATGATTTGATGATAATTTTCTGACCATTTGTCAGGAATGCTGGATAAAAGTGGAAAAAGCAAGTATTTTGATAAAATCATTTTAGGAGAGATTGGAAATATCGATATATACTGATATTCTGTAATGACTAGTACTACCAGTACCTAGTTTGTGCCAGATCATGGCAGAGCAATGTCTAATACCTTTCAGATTTGTGCTTGTGTTCTGAAACTTATTTACATGGACCAGGCACCTCCGTAACTTTTTTCTTGTAATAAATATAAAAATGAGTGAAATAAATGATCAATCATTATATGTGACCTCTATTCCAAAAATACAGTTGGATCATTTTCATGATGATCAACTGGTAACTAGTAACCAATGATAACTTGTTATCAGTATCTGCTCATATATCATGGATATGGTGGAAAAAATGCAACTGGTTTTGTTGCCATTTTTTAAAGACATAAGTAAAAATGATGGGGCAGAATATGGCCCATTGCTTACATAATTCATCTCTGTGTGAGACATACATTTTTGGATTACTAAAAGACGACAATGCCCTGCACTGATCTGATAAATGTCACCTAATATCAAGGACGAGAATAGCAAAACAGTGACTTGCCACCTATCAACCTTAATAACAATAATAACTGTATTACATTATTCATCATGTACCACTTACTGTTGCTTAGAACAGCATGCTTCCTTTGCTGTTGAAAATGACTGACAATGAGAGGGACAAATTACGGAGATGGACCAATCTGGTCGTTCAAAGTGTGAGTCGCTGTCATCGAACTGTCACTGTAATATACATGCCTAGGCCCAGTGATTAGTTCCACTTGCATGGATGCATAACATTTTGAAATTCCAGTAGCTAGATTTTCTAAATTGCACCATCTACTGCCAGGCATAAGAAATGCATAAAACGTATCCCCACTAATCCCCCCATTAGTGGATAGGGTTAGGGATAAAAATGGATGGCCAGAGGGAGGGAAAACCAGGGGTTGGAAATCCCCACAACCAGGTAAGGCACCAGTATGATGAAAGACTCTCTGCCTATCATGCCTCTTTTGTTTTTCTTGTGTTGTAGTGAACAGAGTATTTGCCAGGCCCGTGCCTCTGTAATGGTCTACGATGACACCAGCAAGAAGTGGGTGCCCATCAAACCAGGCCAACAAGGCTTCAGTCGCATCAACATCTACCACAACACTGCCAACAACACCTTCCGTGTGGTGGGGGTCAAACTGCAGGATCAGCAGGTGAGTGACCATTTTTCACATGCTTGAATTCAGCTTAATTCAATTAGATTTTTTTGCCGCTTTGTCACAAAGACATTGTCATAAAGCAGCTTCACAGAAATTATAAGTGTGGGTGTGAGTGTTTTTGGGAAGTGCGGATATTTCTGATATCCATGTGGGGCCACCCACATCAGCCGAAGTTGAGTCACAAGTGCAGAAAACTGCAAACAGAAGTAGAGCATTAGGATAAATCAGGCAGGTCCAAAGGGCAAGATGAGCCACAGCAGTGTAAGTGTATCAGGATCTGCATCAGTACAGTCTCATTTAGTGATTTACTGCCAGACATGGACTAAGTTACCTCCAGACATGAACAAGGCTGTTAAGTTGAGCCTCATCAGCCTCATAACAGCAAGCAACAAATAAATTAGGAGACTTATAGTAAAACACATTGTAAGGACTCTACATAGTACCTGATCAGTATATTGTAGCCAGATTAATGATTATTTACCAGATTCCTCACCTTCCTGCTGATCATTCACTTCTTTTTCAGGTTGTCATTAACTACTCTATTGTAAAGGGGCTGAAGTATAATCAGGCCACTCCTACATTTCACCAGTGGCGTGATGCCAGGCAGGTGTATGGACTCAACTTTGCCAGTAAGGAGGAGGCCACCACCTTCTCCAACGCCATGCTGTTTGCCCTCAATGTGCTCAGTACCCAGGAGGCAGGTGAGCCTACATGGAGTGCAACACACAGGATTACATGACCTTGCTTTCATACTTTCTTTAAGTAGGACATGTTCTAGGTTGGTCACTGGCATTTAATGTCATCAGTGTGTACCAAGGGCACTTTTACTAGGTTGTATGAATAGTTAGTGGTAACAGCTACCAGCTCTGAAAGCAAATGAAAAAGTTCATTTAAAATGATAATATATACAAGCCATGAAAATATATGCAAGCCAAAATATACTGCACAATATTGTGCTTGTCTGGAAAAGTGTGCGTTTCAGGTTGATGTTAGCGAGCTACAAACTGAGCTATGTCAATGTTACAATATTTTCAGAACACAATTGCCTAATTTTGGAAAATGCAGAACCACACAATTTCTTTTGTGTCTGAATGCTGACTGGTGCATCTGGAGTGAATAATCAGGAGTGGGAGAAGTCAGAGTTACACACTGTTGATTTCAGATGGCAGGGATTGGTTAAAAGGATTGTTGTTCCAGGAACAGCAAAATGATTTTGTCCTAGCAGCATGTCCTTCTTATAGAAACTGGATGCACTACAAACTCAACATAATGCAAAGAATGCATCAGATGTACTATTATTATTATTATTATTATTATTATTATTATTATTATTATACATTCATGTTTCATTTTAGCAGTTTTGCTGAATTCTGGCTGATAACAAAGCCAAAGGAGAGAGATCCTTCCACTAAGGATTATGCTTGTGCATGTGTACCTGGACACACGATGCACTAAAGCTGAAACAGAGTGACTCAGAGTGATTCAGATCATTTGAGTCTATTCAGTTAAATGGTTCCTTCAGATTCGTTAAGTGATTCATTGCATGGCTTGCTCAGCCATGATCATGAAGCCTGATCATGCTGCCATCTGAGGCAGACAGTAAACGTCTTGAAAATAGCCTATCATTGCTATTTTTGTTATTTCATGATATGTTTGTATATCTGTGTAAAAAAATTAAAGGATTTATTGACTCAAGTGGTGCAAATGTAGGTTTAGCATGCATGAAATTGCAAATACCGTGTAGTGCAAATACACAATTCCCTGATTGCTGATTGAATATATGAAATAAGACTATGTAAAATGTATTTTTGATTTGCTGATGCTAGTCAGTCAGTCCTGGGCCCAATATGTGCAATTGCAGTTTGCAGTTGCAAAGCCAGTCAGAAGCAACTGAAGAAAAGAAATGACTCAGTGCATGGCAGTGATTGATACTGATTTTTTTTCAGTGATTCTTTCATTCATTCATTCATATTCAATCGCAAATCTCTGCACTGCACACTACATACATGCACTAAATCCCACTAATGCTCTTATATAACCACACTGACCTCATATAAACTCTCCTCATCTTTATCTTTTGAATAGAACAAAAAAGCAAATAGAATAGAGGCAGCGTGATTTTATATAAGGAAAAGAATATTTAAAAAGCTTTGCCAAGGACACAGATATAATGGGATAAGTCTGTGGTGGCTAGAAAACAGTAAAGTCTGAAGAGAAGAGCCAAAGGATTAAACCTGACTGTAATACAATCCTGTACTGATGGTCACAGAGTATTAGGACTTCTGATAGCAAATAATTACCCAAGCATCCATTCCTGGACCCTGAAGATGCTTGATGTGTTTGATGTCTGCGTCGGAGTGTTCATGGATAATGTTATTTCAGCTGAAGAGATTTTCACTTATGAGGGCTCTGGAAGATTTGGTGGGTTTTCCAAGTAACACGGATAAACATTTGCAGCAGACATTGGTCTTATACCTTTTAAGCCAGCAAATACTCATGTGCATCTGTGGCTGAGTTGTGAGCAACTCAAGCATTTCTTCTGAGCAGCGATCTGGGCAGAGAGCCTGCATGGCCATGTGGGAATCAGGAGGCCCTCTAATGGTGTTTATTGTGCACTACATCAGGTGGCATTTACAGACTTATCTCAGAGGAAGTGCTTAAACGTTGAGGTTAAATGTCACTGGTAGGAACATAGCATCAGGGTTGTAGTCACTCAGTATGTGTGGTGGCCTGGGAAAATCCTTCACTTGGGGAATAGACATTTCCTACTATTATATAAAGATGTAAAAATCTTAGCTAAAACTACAGGTTTAACGACATGTTTGAAATATGAATCCCTTTTTCATATACCTCAGTCAAGTTCTAGCATTTTAAAGTCTGGTTTCCCCCAAAATTGAAAGAGGAGAAATTTAATTTAAAGATGAATGACACCAACACACACTGGTTGCCTTAAAACAACTGCCGTATATTGATTAAATCTGTCATTTAATGTAATAAATAAAATATTTAAAAAAATTATCTCTATCTTTATTCATAGACTACAGCTGTTTCTGCAGCTGTGTTCATTAAACCGGTTCGTATTCTCTCTAACGTGATCTGACAAGACCAGATGAGAAGTCAAAATACATTAGGCAAGAAATAAATAAAAGAAAATAAAATTTTTGTGGTCAAATCCTTTTGTTTTTTTTTTTTTTAGTTTTTGGCTGATTGCCAGAATTCAGTGACAAAATGTTTTCCAAGCCACTTCACATATATTCACCCTGTATACAGTGCTTATGCCTGAAATTCAACATTTGAGTCATCTTCCAGACATGAATAGCATGAACTCAATGTAGTGACAATGATAAGCATGAAAGGTGCAGAAAGTGTGTATAGGGAGATAAATTAGAATTAGGGCTGCTAAGTTATTAACTGAGAGGATTTTCCCAGTACAGTGCTAATCTTAATTAAAGTGGCAGTGTTGCTCTCCCCTGGGTTCAGTATTAGAGTGTGCCTCTCTGCTTTTTCTTTCTCGTGTTGAGACAAAATGACAGAGAGAATTAAAAAGTCTGAAGTAGAATGAGAACAAAGTGCTTCCTCTGTGAGAATAATAAATGGAGTAGAGTGTAATAAGGTCTGGGAAGATAAGGACACGTTACAAGCGGCTTGGCTTTATATCTAGTTTATTCTCTAGGTTACTTCAATTTGTCCTATTAGGCAAAAACAGGACTAAACAGAAAGAGGAACTTAAAATTAGAGGGTCCATGAAAAGAAAAGAAGTCCATGTTCCTCTGAGTTTGTTGACTACAAACAAGCTCTGCATTTCAGCGCTGTTTTTTTATGACACCCTAAACTTGTCAACTTGTCATCATTGATTCACATCATTTTAATTGCTGTTTAATCATTTTAAGTGAGGGAATGAACCAATATGACTTGTAGTTAAGTACTGTGATCCAATGCGCTTAAAAATAAATAATGTGAAAATAAATTAAAAATAAAGCACAACCAGGACTTACACCATTTAATATTTCAGTTAATTTACATATTAATTTTGCTTTATGTAGCCAACCTCACTTTCATTAGCCTACATGAAATGCATCTTACCAGGTATGAATTGTGTTCTTTTGTTTATGCCGTAATTTGAACTTGAGTCCAATAAAGGTAAAAATGAAAAGATATCTTTGTAAAATATTTTGGAAATTGGACTGGAGAACCTGGAGGAATGTGGGGAGAGCAGTAACCTGAGCTCAGGATCTAACCCAGGACCCTGGAGCTGTGAGGTCTATCCACTCCGTCACTATACCACTGGTACTATTCTCCCAAGTATAAACAAATTAGCAATTTAAACCACCTTGACCATTAAAAATGAAGATGAATGAATGAACACAGTAACTGGGTCACACAGTGGTGTGTGATTACACATTACGCTTTCCTTGGTAATCAACATGGTCTTTCTTTGTCCAGTGAACTTCACATCTAACAGCTCCCATTTGCATAAACATAAAAAAACACATGCCCCTGCAACATTTTTGCTGTGTCTCAATGCAAAGCTCTTGTATATATAAAGAACTGCTAGGAAAATGGACCACTGCAATATCTGACACAGTATTCTTTAAAAAATAATAATAAATAAAATTTTAGACCACCACCAATGCTCAGCCTAAAACCAATAGTTTTAGACGGAACACCAATAAACTTTGCTATGATATTTTACTAATCATCTTATTCCTGGAAAAGTTGTCAGGCCACCAAAAGCACATTGTTCCACTGCAAAAGAATTGTAGAATTTTGCACTGCTAAGATGACAGTGTGCTCCTGAGAAAGCAACAGCAATTTCTGTACGCTGTCCCATTTACACACAAATTTTGAGTCACCGCACACCTTCAGGCATATAGTTGTAGTGCTCTCTGTTGGTTGGGAGGTGTGTGTGGTAGTGCAGGCAGCTGCCCAGGGAGCGTGCGAGAAATACGAGCTGGTCAGGGCTCGCTAGCCGGCTGCTACACTGCAGGTATGGGGTTACCCTGTAGAGAAACAGGAGCCCTGCAGAAAGGAGTGTAGAGGGGACAGACAGGAGGAGGAGGAAAGAGGAAGAGAAGGGATGAAGTGCCCGAATACACTATGATCAGCAACGAGTTGGTCTGTGGGTGTCTGTGTATCTGCCACGGCCGGCTCTTCTTCTTCAAGATGTCCTGTAGGTACTGCTTGCTCTCTGTCTCTCTTCTGTCTTCATCTTTCTAATCGGGATGGTTTAGTGGACTCAGACGTGTAGATCGTGTCTGTCTAGCTGGGATGTTAACAGGCACATAGGAAGTCAGGAAATATATTGATACACTGTAAACATATATAGTCACAGAATAAACTAGTTTAAATCATTTTATATGTCTAAAAAAATGATTGGGGTAGAGAGGATACATAGAGTTTTCCTGAGGTGAACTGGAATATTGATATCTCTGAGTATGATGCTCTACTACACTGAACATGTTCAAGGTTTCTGGTACAGGAAATTTAAGAAAAGGGAATACTTTTAACCAGTCATACAGATGAAGATTAAAAATGACCACGCATTAATACACTGAATTACATTTCACATGTCACATGTACTAAAACATAACTGGAAAATCTCCACCATATGCAGACTATATTGCCCATTGACTGTGTGCACACACCAGCCAGAACTCTGTAAGTTCAGACAAGGATACAGGTTAATGTTAAAGGTCACTGTAAACTTGTAATCTCACAACAAACGCTTGATATACAACACCGACAAAGAAACACAATAGCTGCTCACTTTATCAAGAGCTTGTGTTTGCTCTGAATGTTAATAATCACCTAGATATAATACAAATTATGTCCAGTCCTCGCTGCTTTGCAATTTTCTTTTACGATTGATTCCATTTGTGTTACTTGTAATATTTTGCTATATTGTGTCACGTGTATTTCAGGGTTTACCAATGAAAATTGAGTCAAAGTGCTGGGGTCAGGCTCTGAAAGAACAGATCGGGTTCTGTTTAATTTGTTGGTTTGAAAGCAGACATTTGATCCTGAGGAATGACTGGCATTCCCTATTACAATGCATCAAGTACAGATAATATTATCTGTTCATAGCTGTCAGTTACCCAGTAGCAATCACTGAGAATCCATCACAGGTATTTTATTTCTACTCAGAGTTCTTGGTATTTCTGTGTATTTTTGTAACCAAGTTGTTGGCACTAGGTGCAGCAAGTATGTAGGAGTAATGAGGTGTATTGCTATCTTTGCCTCTACTGTTCCTTTAGTCTTCAGAGAAACCTGAATGCCTCCCTCTTCTAACCAACACTACAATTAAATCCCAAATGTGATTCTGTCAGTCTGGCAGAGTATATCAGCCTTAATAATCTTAAATCAACTGTGGTAACACTCCTATTTATACCAAGACAATAGAATACAATAATTGCTTATATTTGAATACACAGCCACATTTTTATGGACAGATACCAATCCACCTATTTATGTCATTGTTATGGGATTTCTTTTATAGTCCCAGACATGCAGACATGCAAACAGGCTGAAGCTTTAATCTCCTGATGAATTTCTGCCAAGCCTAGACCGTTATCGTAAAACACAGTGTGACAGCCAGAGGGCACTGCACCGTCTGCAAGACCCTGAAAGAAAATCCTAATCTCATTTGGTTCTGTTACGGTACACAACAGGGCCATGAGCATGAAAAACAAAAGCAAATAACCATATAACTAATTACATGGTTATATCCAGTCATACTATATATATATATATATATATATATATATATATATATATATATATATATATATATATATATATATATATATATACACAACACCCTTTATTTCTACATTTTAGCATCTTTTGTTTAAATGACAGTTTATATGCTATATATAATGTACTGCCCTGGTAATAGGACAAAATATTTAAGCATTTGACAGTAACTGTGCCAGCTACATAATGTTGTAATTTGGTTGGCTGTAAGCCAGAGTGTTTCCTGCCCTCGTCCATTTGCTATTTCCACATATGAAAGCACCTGACATTCAGAATCCCCCAGTACAGTGGCGTTTTTGAATCCGCTTGTTTATATACACTGTTTATGGGAGGCTGCTTTAACATAAAAGGCCATCAGATGCGTCATTACACACAGATCATCATGTGGTGAATCGTAAAATAAAGTAATGAAAAAAACAGACATGGCAGATATATTGCCCTCATTGAGACAAGGCCATCTGTCAGTATAAATGCACTGGCTTGCCTTGGAGTGTTCAAACATTCATGAATTCCCACAAAAGCACGCAAGAAGACAGAAAGCACATTGCTGTAACTAGTGAAAGCCAGCTGGTATTTCTACTACTAAAATATCAATGAGTTGTCTAAGATGAAATCTAATCACGTATCATTACGGAAAATGTAAATTCGCTGAGCTGCCAGCGTACACTAAATTTTTAAAGGATATAAGGAGGAGCTCCTTTGATTAGATATTGCAGTGCATATTGCAATATAACCTCTTTTTATAATTATCTTTGGCACATTACAGCCTGGTTAAAAAACAAACAAACAAACAAAAAAACATATCATACCAGCTATACCATATCATACTGCCATACCTACATCTGCCAAAGATCCAAGGCCAAAGGTCAAATATATTTTGACCTCAAAAATATTAGCTAACCCCTAAAAAGTCAGAACTTATTTTTCATTTATTACTTCAAAAGCATATTATTTAATGACTATTATAAATTCAATAATTACAGTGAAACTAAAAGCAACGTTTGCTATTATTAAAAGTTATTAAAAGGAGTGAAAGCTTAGATTTAAATTTAGATTAAATACTGCAGTTATTTTGTTCTCAACCTTCTGTTCTCAGGTCCAGCAGTTCAGCGCCAGGTACAGAACGGCCCCACAGCAGAAGAACTGGAGGTGCAGAGAAGGTAAGGTCCTACTTATTACTGCAGCGTGATTATGTGAGGCTCACAGCGAGACGTGAGAGTCATGGGTCATGCAAAATAAGAGACATCATTCTCCCTCGTGATTGTTTAACAGGCAGAACATTTTATTTATTCACATTCGGTGGATGATGCAGTCAGACTTAATGAGAAGCACCAGAATAGAAACTGTGGGAGTGAGAGATCTGGAAGATTATACAGAAAGGCCACTTCTTGAAGTCTGAAGATGGAAGAGTGAAAGTGTGGCATATTTTTGCAGTTATCGTGGGTCTGCTGTTTCAGAAACCTTAAGGTGGAAAACTTCGCATCTCTCTTCTTATCATCTATTCTCATACAGTGCTGGAAAAAATATCAAACGTTATCTGTGCAGTGACTTTTGATATAATGTACAAGCTTAGTACTGTAGCAGAAAGACAGTTATATGTAGATGACAAGTACATATCATAAAGAAACCCTCCTGCAAAATGTTATTGACCCAACATGGAAAGTACTGATTCTAACTTCTGCTCCTTGTACTCTTATTGAAAAGGTTCCATCTAGCACGCCAAAGGTTTATTTGGTTTCTCTCTCTCTAGAGAGGAACCTTTAATGGTTCTGTGTAGAACCCTATAACTGGGGCTTTGCCTTTCAGAAATGATTCCAGGTGGGACCCTTTTAGAAAGCTAGCAGCCGTAACCAGTCAAAGAAGCCTTGGCAAAACCCTTTTTCTCAGAGTGTAATGAATATCACTCACAGTACTTTAACTGTATTCATTTCTCAGGGTGGTGTCTATAATAAAATATTTGCATGTCTCAGTTATAAAGGTCTTCCTTTATTAAGGAGCCTGCATGTTTGCATTATACATAGGGACTTTATTTATAGAAACTGCAATTACTGGTATTCTTGCCAGCCAATTTAATCAACCTACAGAATTGCATTCTTTCTTTAGATACACTCTGCAACCTTTTCTTTCTAATGACCTCCTAGTGAACAGATTGTGGCTATCATATGAGATATGCCAACTAAATGTAGGACAAATGCTTGCAAAGCATCCATCGTGTGTGCCTGAACATTCTTTTAAACACAAGATGCCATGTCTGCCTGTAAAACTGCAGAGGTGACTATCTGAATGGTTCTGAGGGGGCCAGCCATGCCTTTGAGTGACTCAAATACAGTTGTTATTTTAAGCAGGAATTTCCTCAAGAGTTGGTGGCATAGTAATGCAAGCTATAGCTTTGCCACCTTATAGCATCAGGATCTCGGGATTGACCCTGAGCTTGGGTTACTCTCTCTGTGGAGTTTCATGTGTTCTCCTTGTGTCTGTGTGGTTTCCTCTGGGTCCTTTGGTTTCCTCCCTCCTTCCAAAATGATGCATGTAGGCAGATCGGTTATGCTAAATTGCCCCTAAGTATGAATGTGTGTGCATTGTGCCCTGCAGTGGACTGCCAGCCCATCCAGAGTGTCTTTCTGCCTCACGCCCAGTGTTCCCAGGATAGGTTCTGGATCCATCATGACCATGACTAGGATACAACAGTTACTGAAGCTGAAAGAATAAATTAATTTTCTCAAGAATTGAGTAAGAACAGACACATTGCCAATTTGGAGGAAATAAAATCCCAAAGTACCGTGTGTAAAAGATACAATTTCTCCAGATCCCCATGAAAAAGTAATTCTGGACAGACCCTAACGCTACATTGCTGAGTGAGAAAGTGTGAGGTCTTATTGCATGACAGTAATTGCATGGTATTGAGCTGATTGTAATGCTGATTATATACTCTGCTCTCTGACTCTATAAATTGCATGTGTGCTCTACAGACAGATGGAGATGCAGCAGCAGCAACAGCAGCAAATGCAGGCACATATCGAGAGAGAGCGACGCTCATCCAACTCAGGTAGGAAATGAAGGAGAGAAATATAGATTTAGCATCAACTCTCACATACTTGCTACATATGAAACAAATTGTATAGGGGGAAATCTTATTAATCTTATTGCTGTTGCCTGTCTTTTTATTTTCTCTTCATTGTTTTACCCTTTTTAATGTTTCATCTAGTATTCCCATTTTTTGGCAGGGTCCCCATTTCAGGGACATCCCGCAGTGCTCTCAGTGGCACCTCCAAGTATAGTGCCACCCATCATGTCAATCGGAGGCCCATGCCCACCTCCACCTCCTCCTCCTGCACCTCCTGGGCCTCCTCCTCCAGCAGCAGGAGCTCCTCCTCCTCCACCGCCCTTACCTCTGGGTGGAGGTGGGTATGGAGGTCATCATCACGAGGATGCGCACGGACCCACCGGCCTCGCCGCCATGATCGCTGGGGCCAAACTGCGCCGAGTGCAGAGGGTCCGTTTGATCTTTGAGCTATGCAAATCGCAGCATGTTATGTGACCTACTGCATGGATTAATTTAAAACTAACAGTTTGTTTATTGTTCATCACCACTGCTCCTATTAATGCGATGTCAGCAGAATGCTCAGAATACTTGAGATTCGTGATGCCTGTTAGTGGTTTCTAGTAACATTGAGATTGATGCTGATGTCAGGTGTATGATCTTAAATGAGCTTGACGTTTCTGAAGCCCATATGCATGCAGCATGGTGGGGGTACTGTGTATATTGGAGGTGATGCTGTATAATTGGTGCCCCATTTCTTTACAGCCTGACGAGAGTTCAGGAGCCAAAAACGATGCCAATCGGACGAGCGGAGGGAGTGGGGGTCTGATGGAGGAGATGAATGCCCTGCTGGCACGAAGGTCAGGAACAATTTAATTCTTAAAGACAACAAGGCGATTTTTTTTTTTTGTTTGGAAAGTAGTATTGGAATAATTAGCGCTGATTGTTGTGCACTTCACAATTCATAGACGGAAAGCAGCAAACCAGTCAGAGAAAGACGGAGACTGCCAAAGTGTAAGTACTTAGGTGTATTTTTTTTTTAAACTTTCTGTGATATTTTATTCTGACATTTTTTTTAACATAGAATCACCTGTGTTTTGTTTTTAAACTCCTCTAAAGTAATAATTAATATGACTTGGTAAGCAGTGAAATGCGTAATTCTGTAGTTGGTAAGAAACATTTCATACAGCTATTCTTTATTACAGGATGATGCAAATTCCTCTCCAATGTCTAGAGGACAGAACGCAGGTATGTGTTATGTAACCATGAACTTTTAATGCTGCCTTGTGGAAATTTTTTTTTTTTTGTCTTTTTACTTAAACACCAGGGAGAGCAGATGTGAATTATCCATTTGGCCAAATCTAATGAATAATGTATATTGACCCTGTTTAATAAATATTATATCCACTGTGTCAACATATTCTTCATACTAGAGACCATTCTAATTTATTCTTGTATAACACAATGTCAAAAGGTAATGATAATATTATTAACTTGGCTGATTCGTGCTAACGATAAATGAATATGATTTAAAATAATAAGGTGCAAGACAAGCAGCCTGTGATCTTTTTTATTCTCACCTGCAGATGGGGCAAAGAAGCCGTGGGATCGAGCCAACTCTGCAGAGAGATCATCACTAGTATCAAGGTGAGAGTCTCACCGATCATGGAATATCACCAGCACTAGTAAAAGCTATGCAAAAATAATGCCAATGCTACCAGTACAACTCTATTTGTTTGTAAATCATGGTTTAACGAATAAATAACTAACAGCTATAATTACATTATTCTGATTTAATTATTTTCTTTAATTATTTTCTTTATTTTCAGTTTCACATAATTGCCACAAAAATACAGTGTGTTTCGGATGATTTTTACGTGCTAAGGGAAAGATGGCTGTAGTGTAATAACTTGTATAGACATTTCATACATGAAATGCAGCCCCACTGTGGGACTAAAGTATGTCAGTGAAGTATTTAACCCCTTAATCTCTCAGGTTACTAATCAATTATCAGTAAAACTAATTATGTAGTAATGATAATGAGGAATGTAGGCCTGGACCAACCACTTTCTGAACTTTCTGATCATGAGTCTCTCTCTCTCTCTCTCTCTCTCTCTCTATGTGTGTGTGTGTGTGTGTGTGTGGTCTGTTCAGAGTTCGACCTGTGGGCAGTAGCAGTGACACAGACGCCTTAGACTTGGATAGAATGAAACAAGTAAGAGATTAGTCTTTTTAAACTGAGCTATATGTTAACTATTATTTCTATATTTGCTATGTTTGTTTTTTTAATTTGCTGTTTATTTCTTTACCCGTAGGAAATCTTGGAAGAAGTTGTTCGTGAATTGCACAAGGTGAAAGATGAAATCATTGATGGTACGTTCAGAGGTTTCATGAAAAGATAGAATTATGGTAAAATGAGACCTTACTTATGCTAAATGAATCATGAATTAGTAAGTAACTTATGTCTTTATTTTCTTTTCCAGCCATTAGACATGAACTTAGTAGAATTAGCACGACATAATCTCCCAGCCTCATGTGACCCCTCTTTTATGAACCCCGACCCCTGGCAGGAACCGCTGTAGCTGAAGAGGGGACGACACCCAGCAACGTTACCGCCATGTTAAAGCAAATGTATCAGTTTGCTCTAACATGTAGTCTACATTGTGGTACCCCTCAGATATAAAAACGGATGGAAGACACTTGCACTGACCTCTCTGTTTTCTGGTTTAAATTTATATTTGGCAATGACCTTTTCAAGTCTTTAATGTCTTTATAGGAATTTGTTCTGTTTTTTTTTCTCCCTTTTTTTGGATTGCTTTTATTATTATTATTATTATTATTATTATTATTATTATTATTATTGGTAGCAGTGTTTATTTAGGTGGTAGTAGGTATTTATTTAGTGATTTAATAATAATAATAATAATAATAATAATAATAATACACTGAACATTGCCCATGTCCACATGTCAGCCTTTTATATTGTTTGACTTTTATTTTCCTTTGTGTTAAAAACATTTGTTTCTCACCATGATTTTGTAAAAATATTTTTTAAACTCCTTTTGGCAACACAGATGTGTAACCAGTGACAGGAAGGTGGAACATGACACTGGGGGACAGGAGACAAACTTTCTTTTTGGATATTGCGATCTTACAAAAAAAAATCACTACACCAGAGTATTTGTGATCATGTTGTTAATAAAATGTTTATTGGCTAAACGGGTACAGTGAGATATGGTTTGTTTTGAAATATCCCCCTTTTTTTTGACTACATGCTTTCAAGTACATGAAATCAAGTTGTGAAAATGTCTTGCAGAAATTAGGCGATATGATTCATTTGTGAGGGGTTTGTACAGGAATCCACTTCAAACGCGCCCCCTAGAGGCCACACGCCCATTAGCACAAGTCCATTTTATACTTAATAATAAAACTGAAGATCTTTCCAAATGCAAGAGACTGATAAAACATGCATAAGACATCTGAATGGTTCTCATCAGGTTTTATTTTTCACTGATTGTTCTTTGTACTCATTTCCACACAGTGACAAAATAAAAAAAAAATCACTCGATTCAATATATACAATAAATGCATACAAATAATTGAATAAGACATTTATTTATAGGTTTCCTAGTAGATTTGTTGACTTAATGATATGTTAAATAACATATTGATGCATTTATTTATTTATTTTTGTCATTCTCCATCCGTCATAAATCTGCTGGCAGTGAGCGGTTTTTTTCTTCTTCTTCTCAAATCTCGCGAGATCTGAAACTGGAGTGGAGAGGCGATGTGATCTCGTTGTGAGGCGAAGTGGAGTTATTTGTATTATCGAAGAGAAGAGGGAGGGCAGCTATCGTTTCTCTGAGGGGGTGTGTGTTTGTGGGGCAACGGGTGCTGCGTGTGTGTGTATATGTGTATATGTGTGTATGCAAGCAAGCAAGCAAGCTGGCGGAATTCAACATGGCATCCGGCGAAACGCTGTATATCGAGACAGACGGCTCAGAGATGCCGGCTGAAATAGTGGAACTTCATGAAATAGAAGTGGAGACAATTCCGGTGGAAACGATCGAGACCACGGTGGTCGGGGGCGACGATGATGACGAACACCAGCCCATGATCGCGCTGCAGCCGCTCGTAACAGACGACCCGAGTCAGGTCCACCATCAGGAGGTGATCCTGGTGCAGACCCGGGAGGAGGTGGTCGGCGGGGACGAGTCCGATCTGCGGACAGACGATGGGTTTGAGGACCAGATCCTCATCCCGGTGCCCGCTCCCGGGTCAGAGGAGGAGTACATCGGACAGACTCTGGTCACGGTAGCCGGGAAGAGTTCCGTGGGCCGGATGAAGAAGGGGGGAAGCGGTGGAAAGAAAGCGGGTAAAAAGACGTACCTGAGCGCCAGCGAAGCCACTGGGAGAAAATGGGAGCAAAAACAGGTGCAGATAAAGACGCTGGAAGGCGAATTCTCCGTGACGATGTGGGCGTCGGGTAAGTTTGGCTGTGACAAATTTGTAAGTTTCTCTGGTCGCTGGTTTGTGTGGAGTAGATACAAAGCGCGGCCTTGCAGGGCGTTGTCTGTTTGCATGCTCTATTTTCTCCGAATGTTCCGGTAGAGTAATGGCAGGAGTCTCTTTTTGAGACTTGTGTGCGCGAACCTGCGAAGAGTTAGACTCTTGTGTTTTTGTTTTGAAGGGAAGCCATGTTTTTAAGTGTTGCTGGGCGCCGCCATGTTCCCCGAGTCCAGTATGGCGGCCCGAAAACATGGCGATGGCGCGGCCGAACGAAGATGGCGGCGTTTGCTGGCGCGAGCGCGCTGCTCGTGTAGAGTGTAGGCCGCTAGTGGGAAGCTAACTTGTTAGCACAGGGTTTAACATCTGCTACATAAACATACGTTACTTTAAGTAGGTCATACTAATGTTATGACACATTTCTGTTGTGATACAGTTACTAAGAAAACTGTATTAAATTAACAGGATTGTTTGTGAGTCACTTGCATTTCCGTCAGCTAACACTGTATGTAGCTAGCTGGCTAACTAGGATACGTTTCACCTTATATAGCAGGCTAACTAAATTAGCAACAGCAGCTGTTAGCTAGTACTGATGTCCTACATGGTTTGCGATTCGGTTGTGGTAAACACACTTTATTCGACCCCTGAGCGATAGAAATTCGTATTACAATACGCTTTTCGTTTTGTTCGAAGTCTTTAGTGCTTATTAACAGTGCTAGTAATGTATACAGCTCTTTACGGTAAGGAATCAGTGAATTTCTCGGTAACTGAGGCCCCGAACGACGCTTCGTTCCCTGTGCAACAAAGCGAAACACTCCTCTGAGTGATCAGACAGATGCATACACGAATCCAGCTTGCTCTGAGGTTAATGGCAACATTCCTGTCCTATCTTGCTAGTTTGCTTGGAGTTTAGCCGTAGCTAATCCCACATGTAAATGCTGTTGGGTTTTATGGAGCACTGTTGCTGATTTTAATTTCTATTTCCTCATCCCACTGACCACAAAGCCTATGCATTATTAACCAACTTGCACGACTCTATAAAGTGTGTATAAACAGTTCAAAATGAAATGCCACCCCCAAGCTGCCACTATGCCTGGTTACCTGAACACGATAATGTACACTCACCGTCCACTTTATTAGGAACACCTGCACAGTCATGTAGCATCAGCATACGGCATGGAATCATGGAGATACAGGTTAAGAGCTTCAGTTAATGTTCACGTCAAATATCAGAAGGAAGAAAAAAAAAGTGATCTCTGTAAATTTGATCCTGGCATGTATGTTGGTACCCTCCACACAGAATGGTGCAAAAAACAAAATCATTGTGTGTGTGTGGAGGGTCTGCAGGTGGAAACACATTGAGAGAGATCAGAGGACCAAACTGGTTTGAGTGGACAGGAAG
>CM074963.1:8197066-8223546 GCA_037577455.1 Pangasius macronema
ACTCTGTGTAGAGTCTTCCTCACGTCGGCCGTGGTTAGACACAGCACCTGGTCATTGGGAGGAGGGGTGGTCTTCCTTGCCGTCACATCATTCTGTGCCTCAAACCAAGCCTAGAAATTGTTCAGTGCATCTGGGAGGGAGGCATCACTGTCACAGGCAGGTGATGTTGTACTGTAGTAGGTGATGGCCTGGATGCCCTGCCACATGCACCATGTGTCTCTGCTGGCCTTGAAGGTTATGTATTGTGTTTAATATATATATATATGAAATTATGTCTGGAGATAGATGGTTTACTGTTCCAGGGCCAGATCCTCGTCCCATTTTTACACCAATTTCTTTAGCAAAAATCAAGGTTTATAAATATAACATGAGTTCAATGTAGCACTTCAAAGATAGCTGCTAGATTAATATTTCTCACCTGGATATATTCAGTAAAAGTGTAATTTTTTCACTTTTTTGCTATTTGTTCACCTTCTGTTTTACATCTAGAGCATTACATCATACGGTGCCTCATTCATACATCTCATTACTATGCCAACCGTGGAATACTTATAGATCCACTTACAGATACAATGTCTGAATTACAGCTATGTTTAATTTAGGCAATTATATACGGATGTTGTTTTTGTAGACAGCTGTTCATATAAGGAGGAAAATGAGTTCATCTCTAATGGTCCATATAGACATGAATTAATCATATTCCTGTACCTGAGGGTACTAGTTTTGCAGGTCTTGTACAAGCCATTTGGTGTATACATATCTTATCTTGATTAATCTATTTAATTAATTTCATGACTGAAAAGACAAAGCAATTACTAGACCTCTAAGCATAAAATTAGCTGTTAGAGAAATTATCAATTCTGTAAAGGATCAAAGTTGCTTAATCATCATATAATGTTGTGTTATAGTTTAATGTGTGTATTTGGCTCTTATGAGTTGCTTTTGTGTTTTCATCAACATGCTATGTGTATACATATATAGCCTACTTGGTGCTTTATGAGCTGCACCCATCTGTCATAGGATGGGACTGCCTTTTCTTTCAAGAACAGCCTGAATCCTTCACAATATGTGTTAATCAAAGTGCTTCATGATTTTATTCATTTAATCTTACAATTACATTAAGTTGTTTGTGAAGGATATTTTTAGCACACATTCATGCTGATGAATGCCTTGATTCTTTCTAAAGCCAATTCATTGGATTTAAGTCTAGGGGATGTGTAGACTAGGGGTTTCTATCCTTTTTGTCAGTTGAACCCCTTTAACCTAAATTGTTTGAAGTCCCCCCTTGGAGATCTAGTAGGCTAAAGTCAAGTGAAACTGTTGTAATACATGATTGTTTTTATCAGGTTTCTTCTCGCTTTGTGACATATATTATCATTCATTTTAGCATTACGAATATATAATTTAATGTGACATTGACATTAAAAGTCTTATGAACCCTCTGTATCTTCTGACCCAACATGCACACCATTAACAGTTGTGAGAATATCACAGTGGTTAATGCTTTGAGCTACTGAGTGGAAGGTTGTGAGTTCAAATCCCATCATCACCAAGCTGTTGGGTCTTTGAGCAACACCCTTAATGCTCTGCTGCTCAAAGTTGCTTCAGTTAGATGTAAAATTTCAGAGATGGTAATTGTTACCTGTCTGTGAATGAGTCAGCTAAGCCTCCTCTCTCATAAAGAAAAATTACAGCTAGCTTTCAAAGAGCCTTAAAACATTTTTTTACTAGATCTCTAAAGGAGGACTTAAACAAATTAGGTTAAAGGGGTTTAACTGACAAAAACGATACAAAACCCCTGGCCTACACAGTCCAGGCTGTTGCTGAAACAAAAGAGAGTCCCATCCTATGCAGCTATCATTCAAAAAGCCTTAAATTTTTTTACTTGTACTATTATTTGACATGGTTGAATTGGATGAAATTGTCAAGGAGGATGCTGGATTCAAACATTCAGGAGCCACCAGTCTTAAATGGATGGACACCACAACTCTACCTGCAGGGAAAATCCAAACAGTATATTTCAATTATGCAGCTAGACAGCCAGCCTAGTAATGTAATGGCATAGCACAAATAAATATTAAGACCATACACCAGGGCAGCACAGTAGCACAGCAGGTAGTACTGCCACCTCACAGTTCCAGGGTCCCCAATTTATATTTGGGTTACTGCCTATGTGTAGCTTCTGTGCATGTTCTGTGTGTGTGGGTTTCCTCCCGATTCTCTGGTTTCTGCCCACCTCCCAAAAAATGTGTCAGCAGGTGGACTGGCTATGCTAAGTTGCCCTTAGGAGTGTGTGAATATGTGTGTGTGGTGCCCTGGGATGAACTGGTTACCAAACCGGGTGTATTTATTCCCTCCACTCTCCCAGTGTTCCTGGGACATGCTCTCATCTATCACAACCCTGACCAGGATAAAGCAGTTACTTGAGATAAATGACGATATACCATTAGTATAAACTCAAATGTATTGCCTTTTTAACGGATGAAAGCTTTTGCTTTAGCGATAGCTTTAGTGTTAGCACCTTTACCCAGATGACTGAACCTGTAGTTTCTCCATGACTACTTTCTCAGTAGGTATGTCATTAATGACATTATTATATAATGTTATAGTGACAATAATCCAGATGGGATGAACATAGGGAATGCTATTTTTTTTCTTACAATAGAGGTTATTTTGTCACTTTTTTTTATACTGGCATCCTTTTTGCATCTCGCCTCATATTTCAGAGTAAGAACATCATTTCCCAGAATTCCGTTGGGTTTGTCGCGTCGCCATTGTTTTTTATGTGGGCTTGTTATTAAAATAGTTAATATTCACTGAAATAACAAAACAATATCTATTAGTAGCGGAAATGTATAATAATAATAATAATAATAATAATAATAATAATAATAATAATAATTAAAGTAGAATGTGTTGAATAAGGGGCGGGATCACGCCGGTTAAAGCCTTCAGCTGTAGCTGTCAATCAAAGCTCCAAGCCAATAGAATTTGCCGACTCGGTGTCGTGTGTCTGTGCCGCTAAAATTATCCACCGACTACACGGAGTCAGCTAGTTTCATTTTACTACCGAGACTTCAGTCTGCAGTGTAGTACATTAGTGTAGAATTGTAGAAAAGTATAGCTTGTAATTATTTCTAGGTGTTTAGCCATGTCATAATAGCGTTTGCTAATGTTTACAGTAAATAAACTGCCGGCAGTTAACAACAACTCGCTAGCTAAGTCGCTAGGCAACACAGAGACTCAGGATGTTTTGGTCAGAATAATGACACGTAATATTTTGTTTGTAACCCTCCTTCCTTATGGTTTCACTTAACAATTAATCCTGTTTGGTTTGTCAGCCAGCTTGACACTTTCTGGAAGGAATGTCGATAGTTTGCGTGTCGGTAGTTTGTATCTGGGTGTAGTTTATTTACAACTTAAAGCGAAAATGCTGCGTGAGGCGGAAGATGTGAGACGCCATGGCAGGGACATGACCAGAGCTAGCTGCCGCTTGCTGCATGGCTGCTTTACAGCCACTGAACTTTACACACAGGTAAGTGCACATGAAGCTCTGTGGAGTCTGTGCCTCCACTGCTTCAGTGTATGATCGAGCACTGATAACTTACAGGATCATCTCATTAACATGCAAGAGGACCTGCTCTCTCCAGTAAACCCTCAGTAATAAAACTACTACTAATACAAAGTAATAAACACTCCATTCAGAAAGAAACCAATAAACACACAGTTAGAAACACTGTTATGAGGGAATTGCATCTCTCTCTCTCTCTCTCTCTCTCTCTGTCTCTTTATTATGAATTAAAATGGATTTATTATGTTGTTGATCACGTATGTGATGCTAAAAATTATTACTAAACACCATGAATATATTTATTATTCAGTTTTTTTTTATAGTCATCATCCAGTCTGACTTCTCACTTGGGTTTATTCCAAACCTTAATAATCTCCAGACAAGTCAGGTATACACACAACTTCAAACTGTGAGTGGAAAGTTAAAGAATAAAATGAATGAAATAATTCTGTGGTAAGTGGCTCTGTGGATTTTTTTTAAGAGTTAAAAAGGTGATAAAGGAAGTTGATGTCCGTGGCTATGATTCAGTTTGTCCCTTTATTCCACATCAGAGCTGTTCCGCTTATGAAAACCCCACTGGAAGATCACATCTCACGTGACCTGGGGTATGGGAAGAGGACAATGGTTCAAGGACAAATTGAAGCTTTTTAAAGAAATAATAAAAGTTACTCTTTTCATGAAATGTCCCAACTCATTTTGTAGCACAGCAGTGTCCATTTGTGGCTTCTAAACTGTTAAAACCATGAGTTTACATGTAATGTTATATTGCTACAGCCATATCAGGTTTGTCACCTAATTACACATGATCTCCAGATGTTTACGACAGCTGGAATGTGCTATAAGGCACTGTCTCACTCACCTTTGTAACACCTTTTCTATTTCAATAGATGAATGTACATCCTTGGACTGAAGCAAGTAACACCATACTTATAATTTATAGTCATAAATTATAACTGACTTGTTGGCTTGCTTGTTAAAAGATAAAGTCTGAAGTGGTGTTATACATATTTTTTTATTATGAGTAATAGAATTTCTATTTTTAATGCTATACCCCTAGTGTTTTTCTTTTATCTCTTAAATAAAACGGCATGTGCCATGTCTTGAGTTCCAGTGTAAGGCAATATTTAATGCTCATTCTTTTATCAGCTTCCAGATAGCTGATTTTGTTGGTTATACTCAATAAATGTTTTTTTTTTAATGTCATCATATGTTAAAAAAACAGTTGCACAACTGATAACATACCATGTTATGAACACAAAAACACAACTCATTAGGGTTGTTTATTTGTTTGTGTGTTTGTTTGTTTCCCCAAATAATTGAAGTGTTCAGGACGTTTGTGAGCGATTTATCTACCATATGATTCCACAAATAATGTAGATGTTTTTTAGATTCTTACTTTAACACATTACTAAGAAACTTTATAGTGTTTTTCCCCTTTAATTTGTCACCAATCTGTATATGATATACATTATGTGTATATATTGTATATTAGGTACAGTAAAATTAGCCTGTGTTACAGTTATCTTAATCACCTCAGTGGCTTTTTGAACACTGACTTGCTTTTCATAAAAAGATTTCTTCAAATTTGGCAAGTACTCTTTTTTTTTCTTCTTCAGAAACTCACTTGTTCTTGTATGTTTGAGATTTGTAAAAGTAGGTTAGGGGCTGTAATTTACGAATGCAATGACAGCTGAAAGCTGTTTGTCAGATTGCTAGCCCTAATTTAAGTTCCTATAAACGAATAGTTTCAAATCTGTCTGTGAAAAGTCTTACCTGTTTCCATGATGCATGAAACTAGTTTGCTACAGTAGAAGTGTGAGGTGGTTTTTCACGCATTTCATATATCCAGCTGAATCCAGTGGGTGTGGCCTTGTGTCGTTTTATAAGCCGCACTAGACTCTGTGTTCTTGACTTCTCTTTTTGCTTTCTAAAAGCTTCCCTAGAAAGAGAGTTTGCCGAAGGATTTCGGAGAGCATGGCTCGTGTGCTGCATTTGCTTCTTTTATGGCTCCTGGTGAGAGGTTCAGAGTCCCAGGGTTATGCGGGCAGTGGACTGAATCTTGGGGCAAACATTGAAGGGGTTTTGCCCTCCGCTACTCATCGTGCCAACGCCAGCCGAAGTTTCTATGGAATCATGTTTGATGCTGGGAGCACTGGAACGCGGATCCATATCTACACCTTCCTGCAGAAAGAGCCAAGTGAGACATTAATCAGTTTCCTTTCCCTATTAGCTGAACTGAAAGAGAATATTTTTATTCTTTTGTGAATTTTAAGGATAACTTTTGTGTTATTCTGTTTACTTTCTAGACCGACTCCCTGCTTTGGATAATGAAATGTTCCAGTCTGTGAAACCTGGTTTATCTGCCTATGCTGACATGCCAGAAAAAGTAAGTAAACCCTTCATGTGTTGAACTTCACATGTTGACTTATTTACTTACTTACTTACTTACTTACTTACTTACTTACTTATGTCAGGTTAGTAAAGTGAACTTTTCAGGTTAGTGACCTAACTGTGTTTCTTTTGCACATATCTAAGTCATGTAAGGAATAACACACGACAGATCGTACAGGTAATAAATAAAATGTAAAAAATAATAAATATGACCATGGAAAAAAGTCTGTCTTTATTCTTAGCACATTGCTGTATTTGGAGCTGCTTTTCTTGCAAGCGTTGAACAAAGCCTAAGCAGGTTTAGGTGAAATATATTTATGTTTTCTTAAAGCAGAGCTGTTAAAAAATAGATGAATGGTAGAAGAACCTCATTTTGGTCATAACTCAAGTTCAAGTTCTGGCAGTGTGCCAGCATTCAGTCACATTGATATCCAGTTGGTTTAGCCTGATGCGCTCTTTACATGCTATAGTAAAATTAGGTTTCCTGGTTTGTTCTTCAGCTACTGTGTGGCTCTTTTATAAAACACCAAAAACCTTCTTGTATTGGTATAGTTAGGAATTTTGTGTTTTTTCCAGTTTTTCTTTTTAAGTATTCTGCAAAGATTCAGAATACTTAAACTTTTATTATTCTATGCAGCAAAGTAAAATATGTACAGAAAGACAGCTAGCTTTCTTGTATTAAGCTATTTGTAAGAATTTTATTAGCCTAGTGTAAGTGTTAGTGAGTTATGAGGCCCCAGTCTCTAAAGATTAGTAAGCTTGTACACTTCATTTCTAATAATGCGTCGGTGTGAGTGTGTTTTTGCCAGCCTGTAAGCGATTGTTAGTGGTTATACTGTTTATTTCAGTTTTAAGGATGTTGGCAGATGTGAGTCACTGTTAGATGACCTTCCATGAGCAACAGCTGTCATGCGTATGAGTCCTAGAGAACGACTGGAAAATCATTCCTTAAAGAGTACAAAAGCCTGTTTATAAAAATAAACCTGACTGTTGCTAGTTATAGTACTAATCAAGTGTGTGTGGGTGTGTGTGTGTGTGTGTGTGTGTGTGTGTGTGTGTGTGTAGGCTGGGGACTCAGTGAGGCAGTTGCTGGAGTTCGCTAAGAGCACAGTCCCTCGTGTGGAGTGGAAACGAACCCCGGTGATGCTGAAGGCTACAGCAGGACTGAGGATGCTGCCACCTGCCAAAGCTTATGCACTTCTACAGGAGGTAAAGTACGAACCCTGTGATATCAGCTATTGAACTGTGGTTCTAGCTGTTCTTTTGACTTTGATTAAAAGGGACTGAGGCTTTTTTATTTTATTATTTTTTTCATAAATCTTGCACTGTGTGTTCTCCATCAGGTTCAGGATGTGTTTGATGACTCTCCATTCTATGTGCCTGCTGATAGTGTGAGCATAATGAATGGTACAAGTGAAGGTATGTTGACTTTAGCCCAAACAGATTAGCCATCTTTAGCCTTTAAATATGGATTGAAGATGACTGATTAAAGACGTTTTGTCAGCAAAACAGACTTTAGCAAAGGTACCGTCCAATTAAATAGTAAAAACAGGCTGTGCTCATGGACAAATCCTAAACATCACCAGTGATGTCATGGAAATGTCTCAGATGTAAGAAGCATGGATTATCTAAATTATTGTGTAGTTTTGATTAGACAGCAGTTTGGCGATATCTATTAGTGTTATTGAACGTTGTCTGGTTGCGTAACACTGCTGTTATGTGATCTGGTATATTAAGCTGTGGCTTCTGTGGCCAGTTGAACAAACGTTTCTCACACCTGAATATACACAGGTGACATTTAGTCTGACTTAATGTATAAAGCAAATCAGGTAAACAACTTGTTTTCTCTATCATAACACAATAGAAAATGAATAATAGACAGTCTTTCAGGACTACATAAGAATTAAATCACAAATTAACATTAAACATATTTCCTCTTTCTTTGCAGGGGTTTTGGCCTGGGTGACTGTAAACTTTTTGACAGGTAACTTTTTTTTTTTTGGTGTAGACTCCAAAACACTGTCATTACTGTGTTCACACACAATCAAAGCATATTATTTCTAAAGCAAAATATTACCTGGAAACAAAAAAGAGACAAAGATTTAAATGTTAAAATCCATTAGAATACTTAATAAGTGAGGTATAACGCACTTCAGACACGAAAATGATGTTGTGGAACGCCTGCAGGACAAGTTAGTTCCTGTTATGACTTACGTTATAATGATGATAAACAGTCATTTCCTCACTCGCGTCTCCTTTTCTGTCTCTTGAAGTTAATGAGACAGAAAACACAGCTTGTCATTTTACCAGAAAGTGTAAACTCGTCTGTCCTGAAGACTTTCCCACGAAAGGAAACTTTACAAAGCACTGTGACCATTACACCATTGCACAGCATTGCACACGACACACTTGAGACTCCTTCCATAAATGTTACATAAACATCTAAAATCTGTTTATTTTTAGTATTAGATCATGTGGAGCCTGGGCCATACACGTCCCTTTGTATGAGCTGTTATTGTATAAAAAATAATGGAACGAGTTCATTGATATAAACCTGTTCTTGTTACAGCAGGAACTACTGTCCACACCATGCTATAATATAAAATTAATTCAAATTTGAGAATTTAACAACACTGATGTAATGAAACGTACACACCATAGAACTCTTAGCAGTGAAATATATTACTTCAAAAATCACAAATCTGTGTTTACCATTTTTGTATTACCTTGAAATTCAGATTCAATAATTCATATCAAGCCTGGAATGAGAACTGATTAACTAGCTATTGGTTCATTGCATTCCTAGCTCGATTGCCTTTGCGTATCCCTGGGTAGCCTGGGTTTTAAATGAATTTTGCAAACTGGTTGAATTTGTGTGAATGTGTAGGAGGACTGGCTATGCTAAATTGCCTCTAGGTGTGAATGAGTGTGTGAATGTGTGTGTTCATGGTGCTCTGCGATGAACTGGCATCCCTTCTGGCATGTATATTTCCACCACACGCCCTGTTTCTTGATCCACCGCAATCCTATGACTGAGAGTGAGAGAGTAAAGTATTGAATCACATATGAATGACTGAATTAATCTCTGAAAACTGAAATAAAATGACTTTGAATTTCAGGGAGTTTAATTCAAAACAAATCAATACAGATGTAGTTTGAATTGCTATAGTCCAACGCTATTTCAGTGAATTCAGTGGTGATAAATGTTTAACATTCAAATCTTTGTCTTTTTTTTACTACTATGTCTCATTTTTAAGACATTCATCAAGTGATGATATTTATATAAAATATTTTTCAACTCTACTTTTAGGTCAACTTTACCCCAACACAAAAAAGTCAGTAGGGATTTTGGATTTGGGTGGAGGATCAACGCAAATCACCTTTCTTCCCAAAGTGAGTGATTATGTCTTTTGTGCGTAGTATGTTGTTCATTATATGTTATTATACAGCACTCCACTAATGTCATGGGTCGAGTGCCATTCCAAGAGTGCTCATATTTAGTATAAGCACACTGGGACGTTTCACTGTTTGTATCACTCTGCTTCGCCACTGTGTTCGCCACATAAAATTCCACTCTCTAGTTCGAAAAGGTTACTACCGTTGTTTTAGTGACAAAAACAGACATATCAAATGATATTTTCAGGAATGTAACTTTTGACTTAAAAAATGAAAGCTCGTCAGATGAAGATGAAAAGAAAGAAGGGACACCAATTTCACTGGAAGCATCTTTAATGGGAATGATCAATTCAATGTGAGCCAGCTAGCCAACGTGCTATTAAAGAGTTTGTGGCTTCTTCAGGGTCTGATTCCACTAGTGGAGCAAAAATAAACAACATTTGGCAATATCATGTCCAAAATGTCAGTTACTCAATATTAATTTTTTTGTTTAGAGAACTGTTGTATAAAAGCAATATCGCACAAGCAAGAGTGCGGTTATACTGCACATCAGCCCAGCTGTGATTAGCTACGGCACTTGTCCTGCGGGCTCGTGCCCATGGCCGCATCACAGCCGTGCCTATATTCAATATAACCTCACTCTTGCTCGTGCGATATTGTTTAAAGGTACCTTTACCCCTTTCAGTAAACATTACCTCTTTCATATTTATTTATAGAAAACCACTGAGAGATTTCCTCCTGATTACACAGCAAGATTCAGTATGTTTAACACAACGTATAAATTGTACACTCACAGGTAACTGCATTAAAAATTGTTTTGCATTTTGGAAATGTTATTAAAAATACTTTTACATCAAAATTTCACGTAAAGTGAGGGTAAACATCAATAAGCCCCTTACCTTAGTTTCGACGAGTCGAAGCTGCCATTGGTGCTTTGAGCTCAAAAGGTGCAGCAGTGAAGTAGTATTTTTGGGCCTATCCACTGTTTTCATACCAATAGATGAGACAATATGTGGCATTCAGCATTGATCACTGGGTACCATTTTGCATTTTTGTAATATTGTTCCAGATCCAGAAGGGAAGGTTTTTCAGAGCTCCTGCTTGCCTAAGAATTACAAAGGGAAAATTAGCTTTGGAGGGTTAATATACAAAGTCAGCGGAAAGCCGGGAGGTAAAACATTCATAACACTTCTCTAAAAAAAATACTCCCTGATAGTGTTTAATGGAATGCAGGATGTGCTGCGCTACTCTTCACTCTCCAGGTTCTACTGGGTACAAGAGCTGTTATAAAGAAATGTTAAAGGTTGTGAAAGGCGTCATACAGGAGCCAGATGAGATGGAAGACAGCTGGATCTACGCCTTCTCTTACTACTTCGACCATGCTGTTGAGGCCGGCCTTGTTGGTGAGAAAAAGCTAGTCGCACTGTATTATATTATAGGGCATTCCCCACTAAAGAGACACCAGAAATTCTCGGTTTAAGAAAGTCTACACGTTGAGATCCCGTCAAGTCCACTCACCCCGTCATCATTGACACTACTTACCCCGTCTGGTAGCTCATGTGAATGGGGCAGCAGTAACTGAGGGCAGTACTAGCACAGTCAGTATGAAGTTGAGAGTTTATATCCCTGCCAGAGAGCCATTACTGGGAGCATGAGAAAGCCTTTAACAGTTATTGTGTTCTTGCCTGAAAAGTTGGATGCAAAATCTTCCAGGTGAATGAATGTAAATTAATGGCAATAAAGCCTAACTGATTAACAGTAAAAAAACTGCATACAATTCATTGTTAAATTATAGAAATACGATAACCGACATACATAATGAACTAGTATTATCGGATAAATTTTACCAATATACAGAATGAACATACTAATACACGAGTTTGAGTTCCTTGAGTATTTAATCTGGCACTAACAGCCATGTTGAAATGCTTTCTGTTACAGATGAAGCCCGAGGCGGCGCTGTGCGGGTTCGGGACTTCAGGAAAAGAGCTAAGGAGGGTGAGGGACTAGGGTGTCTCCAATCACATACATTTTAATGCTGCTGGGGAATACAAAATTGTTAAAAGTTGATTTTCAAACAATCCATTTAAGTTAAAGATCAAAGTGAAATTGAAGTGGGAATTGCTAAATAGTAAACAATCTAAAGAAAACTGAAATATACAAATGAGTCAGGAAGTAGTACAACCAAACAACATAGATGGTGTTTGATATTATTTAGTTGAGTGGCATACAAATGATTTCTAAGCAAAACCCATGATCAGAAAAAGTCTTATTAACAAATGAATGAGAAGTGGAGTAGCTGTAGTTATGCAGTGCCAAACCTGTCTGGTCAGTTACAATCATTCCTGACAGTCATTATAAATATTTCCCTCAGCATTCCAAAAATGCAATTGCTTGGATTTTATAGTTTTTGTTTTTGTTTGTTTGTTTGTTTGTTTGATAGTGTGCAACAAAGTGTCCATGTATAATCCTGACTATCCCTTCCTGTGTATGGATCTTACATACATAACCTGTCTTCTGAAGTCTGGTTATGGCTTTGAGGAGGAAACCGTCCTGGAGGTAATGTTTTGGCACCAACACACTAGCTATGTTCAGACTGATGTCTGCATTTACTCATTTACTTTAGCCAGAAATGTATATTAAGAAATTTCAACGAAAGTTGAATGAAAAAATCCAAGATAGCAATATATTTGTAATATGAGAGACATTGACAGATATCTAAAAACATGCCTTTGGTAATTTAAGATGTAAATGTTTCAAAGGATAGAACTGTTGTTCAGGTTTACAGCAAGACAGCTAAAAAAAGTTATTAACACATATGTTGTTTCTAATATCTGTGTTCATGTTAGGTTAATTAACATAGTGTAACACAGAAGACTCATCACTTGTGCCTTATTTCTTTCTCTTTTTTTTTTCTCTCTCTCTCCATAGTTGACCAAAAAGCTGCACAATGTGGAGGCCAGCTGGGCTTTGGGAGCCACTCTCAGTTACTTTGAACACTTTAGCATTGTTTAAGAAAAAGCCAAGAATCAGCTCCTCTGTCCAACAGATGTGGCCTTTTCCTCATCTCTAGTAGTGAAGAGTCACGTGGCTATTGTAGTGAAGTAAATTTTGTCCCTTAAAATAGTTTGTGAGTTGGTGTCTGAGTTTTTTTTATTTATTTAACACACACACACACACACGCACTGTGATAGTATATTTTTAGGGGCATACAGTCAGGTCCATAAGTATTTACCTCTGTTTATAAACAGTTTATAAGTATTTACCTCTGNTGGATTTTGAAATGAACTTTCAGCTTTACTTTAACAAAAATATTGCAGTAACCATTTAGGAATTATAGATTTTTTTTTATACCCACCATTTTCAGTCTCAAAAGTAATTGGACAATTGATTGATAAGTGGTTTCAGGGTCAGATGTGGCCCTTTTCCACATTATTTCATGACAAATTAAAGATATAAAAGGTCTGGAGTTGATTCCAAGCTTTGAACTGGCATTCGGTAGCTGTTCATGGGAACTCCAAATATGCTCCAAAGAGGCAAGTGAAGGAGGCCTGAAAAAAACTAAACAAACCTATCGGAGAGATAGCAGAAACTTTAGGAGTGGCCAAATCAACAATTTGGTACCTTCTTAAAAAGATGGAATGCACAGGCGAGCTCAGCGACACTAAAAGCCATGGAAGACCACAGGAGACAACTAAAGTGGATGATTGCTGAATTCTTTCCTTGTTGAAGAAAAAACCCTTCACAACATCTGGCCAAGTCAATGATGGGAGGAGAAGAGTATGGAGAAGGAAAGGAAGGGCTCATGAGAGGTAAAGAGCTTCAGTTAATGTTCAGCAGAAGACCACATTGGGTTCCACTCCTATCAGCCAAGAACAGGACTCTAAGGCTATCATGGGCACAGGCTCACCCAAAATGGACAGGAAGATTATCAAAAGAAAAACTTATATCATGTGGCCTTTTTCCAGTCTTCAACTGTCCAGTTTCAGTGACTCAGAGTTAATCAGTATGTTCTCGAAGTTGATGTGTTGAAAGCAGGAAAACTGGGCAAGTGTAAAGATCTGAGCTACTTTGGCAAGGGCCAAATTGTGATGACTGGCTGACTGGGTCAGAGCATCTCCAAAAGGACAGGTATTGTGGGGTGTTCTCAGTAAGCAGTGGTTAGTACCTACCAAAAGTGGTCTAAAGAAGGACAAGTGATTAACCAGTGACAAGGTCATGGGTGCCCAAGGCTCACTGGTGCACGTGGGGAGCAAAGGCTAGTCCGATTGGTCTAATCCCACAGAATAGCTACTGTAGCACAAACTGCTGATAAAGTCAATGCTGGGTATGATAGAAAGGTGTCGGAACACAGTGAATTGCAGCTTGCTGCGTATGGGGCTGTGCAGCTGCAGACTGGTCAGAGTGTCCATGCTGAACCCTGTCCACCATCGAAAGCACATACAATGGGCACGTAAGCGCCAAGTAAACCCCTTCATGGCAACGGTATACCCTAATTGTTCAGGAATGGTTTGAGGAACACGACAAAGAGTTTAAGGTGACTTGGCTTCCAAATTCCCCAGATGTCAGTCTGATCAAGCATCTTGTAGGATATGCTGGACCACAGCACACCTTCAGACGTCTTGTGGAGTCCGAGTCAGAGTTGTTTTGGCAGCACAAGAGGGACCTACACAATATTAGTCAGGTGGTTTTAATGTTAGGGATGTGTGTGTGTGTGTGTGTGTGTGTGTATTTATTTCCCTGCTAAAATTTCTTAGTTTTAGTTAGACCTAAAACTCTAAAACAAAAAGGTTTAGCTGAAAAAGTATTGTAGCTGAGTAAGTATAAGTAGTCTGTCTTGCCATTGCCAGTGGGGGGAATTGTTTACTTCTTTTTATAGGCTGTAACAAAATGCTGCATTTTAGGAATTTAATTTAGGCATCTAATAAAAATATTGTTTTCCTTTACAATATTAAATTGTGGAATCTCTGTAGGAACAGCTCAGCATCTTACAGAGTACGGGTACATTAAGATTCTGCACTGAAGTTGCACTTATACTGGAAAAAAAAAACCCTGACAGATGCGTCATAGTCAACTCTCATAGGTCATTCATTCATTCGTATAAAATCTTTCTCAAGTTTTGTTTTGTTTTGTTTTTTTTGCCAGCACCATTGCTTATACACAGTGAATTTTTAATGTCACACATGTTTACCATTTTGTGAAACATCTAAAAGACTTACTCATCCTGAAGGCACCACTAAATGCCATAAAATGACTAGAATTCTCCAGACAAATCTAAATACAGGACACAAAACATACCTGGTAATATGCAAGTGATTCTGATGGATATCTTATAACTAAATAAATTAGGTGCTATGAGTATCTCTGGGACGCCTCTGGTTGCTGATGTTTGGATTGTCCAGTGATGATGCTTTGTCTTGTGTTACTTTTCTAACGCATCTGTAGTGCATCTAGCTGTGTCTATACTGATTTAGACCCATGTATGCACAGGGGAAAAAACATTTACTTCACCTTCTATAACAGCAACTGCAAGGTTCAAATGACTTGTTCAAATGAGTTCAGTTGATTGTGGCCAATGTTTTACAGATTGTTCACCTTATCTGTGCTTCTGAGTTAATACAGGTGACCAAAATGTAGCTTTTGCTCTTTTTTTCTTGACCATAAAGCAGAGGATTACATAAAATAATGTCATGTACATTTTACGTTAAAAATTATTAATAAAATAAATGTTTATGATGATCTCGTTACGGTGGTGTAGGAGGGGCATTGACACTCGTCCAGCTGTCAAGTTGATCAAGTCATGAGATGGAGACAGAACCACTATCGGGTCTGCAGGACCTGTAGCACAAAAAGAAAGCTCAAAGGTAATGGTTATATTATGAGACTACTGGAAAGCAGTGCAAATTCAGACGGACAGTGCGTACCTTGTGCCCTCAGCATTGCATGATGAAGATTAACTGGCTCCACAGTCGTCATAGTTACCATGGAGTCAGCGGCAGCACCATCAGCCTCTAGCAAGCTGCTATGAGTCAATGCCTCGCCTGTCAATCACAACCCAGAACTACATCTGATAAAGTGAAAAGATCTCCAGCCTAACATTTCTTTTCCTCTTGTGATTCACATGCACTCAATCAAAGCATCAATGTGTAGCAAATACATGTAGCAGATATCCATAATAGCCTGGTGTAACTGCTGTGAAAGTCTATAGGCCAGAGGTGTCCAATCTTATCCAGAAAGAGCCAGTGTGGGTGCAGGTTTTCATTCCAACCAAGCAGAAACCACACCCGAGTCTATTGAAAGCCAAGGTCAACTGATTAAACAGGTGGGATCAGGTGTGGCTCCTGCTTGACTGGAATTAAAACCTGCACCCACACTGGCCCTTTGTGGATAAGCTTAGACACCCCTGCTACAGACTCAATACTAATCATATTACTCAGTCAAATACTCAGTCAAATCTCGTTACCTGTTTCTCTGCTATCAGACATGAGTGTGTCCTCTCCGTGTCGCTTCCTCATGTGCACGTTTCTGCTGCCACTCTGAGAGAACATCTTCCCACATATGGAGCACTGATGGGGCTTCTCCCCTGATAAAGCAAAAGCAATGTTATTCATTGAATTGGGATGTGAGCTGATTATGTTATGCTGTTATCATGTGTTGTCAGATCTGATTTAACATGGAGTTTTAGGTTCTCCAATTCCATAACATGATGCTGTGTAAAGGCCTGTCCTGAACATAAAAAAGTATCCTTGATCGGTATGGGCACAGACAAAGAGTAGTGTTTTATGGACTCTTACAAGAAACCTCCAACACCTTACCAACGTAGTGATGGGCAGGAAGTCACAGAAACTAACTGTCATTAACATGGGATACATAAAACATATATATAGCTTATTCTTTGTTAAAATGTGTGTGACAGAGTCACCTGTTTACCTAATAAGAAAAGTGAGTTTGGACTAATGGAAGAGAGAGTCCCAAACTTGTGTGGAAATACATTAAAGCTACAATAGTTGACAGTTCTTTATTCCTTACTAGTACAAATAACCTGGTAAATATGTGGAAAACATAATAAAGTAACAGAAATAATTGTTTAAACAACGGCCCGTCGTCTTCACATAATTCACCGACTCTTTCCGGGAAATGTTACATATAATGTCCGTTTGACGAACAAACACAAATTATGGGCCTCTTTTTATAGACACTCCACAATGCCCTTTACTCACCGCCATGTCAGTCTGTTTGGAAAGAAAAAACATGCCCGAGACCAGTAAACTCAATGCAACCACAGCGAGCAAGCAAAAAAAAAAAAAAAAAAACCTATTGTGCATTGACAAAACGCACCATAGAAGGCAGTTTTCTTAGTCACATAAGCTGTATTTTTGTCCTATTAACTTCAAGAGAAAAAATAAGTAGAGCACAATGCCAACGGCATCGATGGGGACGCCCCTGCCACCAACAAGTCATGTCCTTCTTGTTACTAATATGTATGCCAGAAATATCCTTAAAATGTACTTAAACCAGTAGGAAGCTATGGAAGCTACTGAAGAAAAAAAATCTTAGCCAAGAGGCCTGATTTCCTGAAAATGAACATATAAGTAACATCTCTATAAGACAAACAGGAAGGAAACTATTGAAGAAAAACTATACCAGATATTTGACCTTGCTGTGACCCTGACCATGTTTGGTCAATTCCAAAATCTAATTAGTTCATCTGCTGGCTACTGATATGATATTTCCACATAAATTCTGCGAACATTCAACCACTTGTTCTTGAGATATTGAGCTAATAAAAATGAAATTTAAAAAAGTGATAACGGGAACTACAAATACACATAACAATAATCTGTAACATTAAATGCAACTATTAATAGTTAAAAAGTATAATATGTCGTTCCTCTAAATAAATTAGTTGTTGTGATGTAAAAGGAATAAAACTCTTTGGGACGTGCTGTTATTGGAAAACAATCAGCTTTGATGTGGTACTTATTTCCCTACAGCAGCACACACCCACATGTTTTTTTATTCGTTGCATGGAAACTAAAGGCTAAACAACACAAGTACAGCACTGCAATCAAAAAAGTGCTCAAAGCATCAACGTGCACTTACACACATGCGTTATATGTTTAGAGAAAAATGAAACAAGAGATATTAGAAGAGCATATGAGAAACTATTTTAGAATTTTAGAATTTTAGAGAAACGTGTGTGAAAATTTTAACTCACCAGAGTGAACCAGCATGTGTTTGCGGAGACTTGAGTACTCTGCAAAAGAACGCCCAGTCAACAGATGAAGTGTTTCTTTTCCGAAGAGAGGACTGTGTGTACCGTTCTCCCTTTCTTTTTGTGTTTTACACAACATGTTAATGAATAAAAGTAGAAAATCTCTTTGCACCAACCATCAACAATTTACATAAAACCTATAAGGGATCAAACAAACTGGACTGGTAGATAAACAGAGACTGGTAATATGGCCAAGTTAAAGTAAATGAAAGTGGTTTTAATTTGTTGCATTTTGTGCCAGTTTCCTGTTCTACTCCAGTCATACATGTAATTATTGCTAATTAAATGACATGATTAGCTTCCAGTGCTGGGTACAATGGCTTTTCCCCCCCTCATGTTTCTTGTACTTTATTTCACCCACAGATTCATGGATATATTCAACAGCTATATTCTGTTGACTTATACAAAAAGCATTTTATTTTACTGCAGACAAATTAAGTTCTCAGAATATGACGTTTATAAGGAAGATGGTTACCAGTATGTGTGCGTTTGTGGTTCTTCAGATTTCCAGCAGTGGTAAACTTCTTGCCACAGTTCTTCTCGTTACAGATGAAGGGCTTCTCGCCGTTGTGTGTCCTCATGTGGACCTGCAGTCTCTGTAGTACATAAAAGCTCTTCCCACAGCCCTCAGCGCCACAGCGGAAAGTGCGGTCATTCCTGAAGTGTTGGCGCGCACACACACACACACACACACACACACACACACACACACACACAGTATTATACACTCAATGCCATCAGGTTAAAGCTCAACAGTCATTAGTGGTAACAAAGCCCTGCATTGTTTGGGGGAGACTAATAAGTATAAAAACACTTATTTTTTGCACAGTGCTCACATACACTTCATTTTACACATCCTGGGCCACATTTGTAGATTTTAATTCAGAATAAACCTCTTCTTCTTCTTCTTCTTCTTCTTCTTCCTTCAGCTTTTCCCTTCAGGGGTCGCCACAGCAAATCATCACTCTCCACCTATCCCTATCTTCTGCATCTTCAACACTTGCACCCACTAGCTTCATCTCCTCATTTATTACCTCCATATACCTCCTCTTTGGCCTTCCTCTTCACCTCCTGCATGTCCAACATTCTCCTACCAATATACCTAAATATACCTACAATGTCAAACCACAAGCCAGTCTGCTTGAGTCAGTTTTTGTGAGTTACACATGCAGTTTAAACAATGCTGAACTGGCAGCTGTAAGCTTCTCTTACTCTTATCTTTAGCTGTACAACTACAATGCAAAACGAACAGAAGCAAGCCTTGCACACCAGACTTGTGTTTAACTGCAGTAAAGGGAAAACTGTGTCAATTTCATTTTTGGCAGTTTTCAGTTCCTGAAACACTTTCCTTCACCTACCTGTGTGTTTTCAGGTGGTATTTCAGGTGAGCAGGGTAGGTAAATGTCCGTTGACAGTTCTCATAAGGACACCTGAGAATCTTCTCTGCAGATGCACGACTGTTTCGTGGCGGTGTCTCCTTTTTTGGCCCCTCTGCCTGGCAGCTAAGAATATGATCACCTGGGCAAGGACAACGCAAGGGGTTTATTATGGTTCGTTGTATGTGAATAGACTGTAATGCAGGACAGTACTACCAATAAGATTCTATGCAAGACAAAAAACTCTTGAGAATTAAAAGGGGGTGATGAATTGTCTGAAGAAAGAGGTTATTTACTGTTGCTACTAGCCCTGGCTTCTTTTGCCAGCTCTGCCCGAGTAGCAGCAATCAGGCTGTCATGGGCAAGCTCTTGCACCCGCAGGTACCATGGGGCACTTCCGTCTGCACACTCCCCTGCTGTAATTTCCTCTTCGGCCTCGTCCACATCATCCTGCACAAACACCAGGGGCTCTGTCGAGGCTGCCAGCCCTTCACACAAAGCAGGTGATGACAGGAAGAAAGTCATTCTCATTACTCTCATTCTTATAACACTTCATAATACTGAGAAGATGACAAAACCAGCAGCTAATAATTAGATCCTCTGGATCAGGCCATGTACCAAACTGTATAGTACTGTATTAAATAGTATGTCTGTACGTTAATGGCATCATTGCTATTTAGGTATCTTACTTAGTGCTTAGAATAGAACAGTGGTTTGGGGTGTAGCTCTGAATTCTCTCTGAATGCTATTAAAACCACCAGATTCATTTGCATTGTGGAGAAGGGTAGAGCACAACACTCATAATGACTGTTCTTCCACGGGTAGCACTCTCATAGCATTCTACTGGAGAGAGCAAACTTCCCAAATCTTACATCCAGCAGCTTTAAGGTCGAGTGCACACTATATGACTTCCAAAATCTCAGAATCACTTGCAATCAGTTGTTTGGTGTTAGACACACTACATCATAGTTCACAGACAAGGCGCACACACACCTATAGAACTCTCCAGGGAAGCTTGCCTAAGCCCCAAATCCCACTTCCTCATAAAAAAACCTCAAGAGCTTACAGGATTTAACAGGACCTCAGCATGTGTGACTGATATCAGAGTGACTTATATAATTCTTTAAATTGTGAAAACTATACACATATTCAAACCAGATAACATTTAATGAGACCTTTGGCAAGGTTGAGCAGAACATATGAGGTGCTGTCTGGTTGCTGGAGGTCTTGCAGAATTGCAGGAGGGGTTGGTGTTGGAGAGTGAGCCTGGAGCTGCACTACCAGAGGGCTTCGTTCTGGTCCAAACTCTGACAGCGATGGGGATGCTGCATGGCTAAGAGCACTCTCTAGACATATACACAATCGAGAGGCATGATTTCATTATGGTATGATGCACAAGAGCAATTCAAGGTACATAGAAGCAATATAAAAAGAAAACCATTTATACAAACAAGTGGCACATACATAACATGCATACGTTACTATAACTAGAGAAGGTGTTCATGATGACTTTCCCTAAATAATACAAAACATCTACCACTGCATACCTGGAAGGTCTAGCTGGCTGCATATGGAATTATCTGAAGAGGGAAGGAGAGGTAGACACTGTGTTTTCGAATCCGATTCCTCCAAACCCTGACCCAAGGGTATGGAGGCGTTCTGCACAAACTCAACCAGCAGCTTCAGAAAGAGGAGAAAAACACTATTAGGTCGAAAAGAATGGCTTTCAAAGATCATGTAACTGTCAGCTGAAACACTCTGGAGAAAACAACAGCACGCTGTGCTTCAGTACCTCAGGTTTGGAATCAAGCTCATCAGAAAGCATGGATTCAGTCTTGTTTGTTCTGTGGTGAGGAAGAGAGCAAATATAACCACTTCTTATTCCAGCTGCAATTTATTTCGACTTATGCAAACTTACCCGCTAAAGTGGACACGTGGACGACTGGATCAGAAATAGCAGATTATGGTCATCACTGCTATTAAAGGTTTTTGGTCAGTCGTCCAAAAGCCTAAAACTGAGTTAAAGTAAAAACAAAACGATGAGATTTCAATTAGTCGGTATTAATAATTAATACAGTTTAGTGGTGTGGTAAATCACGTGTGGGAAGAAACACAATAAAACTGGGACTTCTTAGTGTTTGCAGTTGTTAACTGTGAACTACAAAATCCTACAAAAGCCTCGTGCTGTGTTTTTAAAGTTGTGTGTTTCACGACAACAACAACAAAGTGACGGAGGAAATGGTTCACATAGCTTCCCTTCTCCGGCCTTTGACACTTGGAGATACACAACATGTAGCCAGCTAGCTTAAAGCAACTGTCAGGTTTTAAACCCAATTTCATTCACTATTAGCGTAAAACGACCAAATAACTAGGCTGAACTAAACTGTATTATACAGACAGCGTTAAACATGACCACAAACTCAGAAAAACCCGCCGCTAGCTAAACTTTTGTCGGCGTTTTCTACATTGTAAGGAGCGAACTAGCTACCAATCTGCTAGCTAGGTTAGTTTTTCTTTCCCCCACGTTTCTTAGTGTTATTACCAATTATATATAGTTTTTAAATCCAGCTTACCCATAAACAATTCTTTGCATTTTGGTAACAAAATGCATTTATAGAAATCCTACCTCCATCCGTCATGTTAAACCAGAACACAACATTATCTCACAAAAAAGCGGTGCCAAAATGTGCTTCCGGGTTGCGATGTGAATCGTGATGAGTCGGCTCATTGAGCCGGCTCTTTGACTCGGCTCTTACGCGAACCTTGAGAACCGACTCACATGTGAGCCGTTTTGGTAGGTACAGTGTAGTAGAGCCATGGTTCTCTCGAGGACATACACGTGGAGATAAAACCAGTGCAGACCACTGATTGCTCAAACACACTGGCACAGATTTCCAGATTAATGCCTCCGGCTGGAATTGCATCTACAAGCACAAAACTCCTTAGTAATAGACTAGTGTAATGTCTGCCAAAGTTTCTTACTTTTTCGTTTTTAGTAAATTTTTCTGGCTGTGTTAAGAATAAAAAAGCCATTTTTATTTACTTACACTCAGCAATGTTTTCTAACCACTATGTATCTTGATATTGCATTTCTTCACTGAAATCCATGTAAATTCCCCTTTTTATTTTGTTTGTGGTCTATTTAATGAGACCTTTGGCAAGGTTGAGTAGAACAAACGAGGTGCTCTGGTTGCTGGAGGTCTTGCAGAATTGCAGATGGGGTCTGTGTTGGAGTGAGATTGAAGCTACACTAACAGGGGACTTCAGTCTGACAGAGGGATGGGGATGTTGTCAGAGTTTATAGGACAGGATATAACATAATGGAGCTGATGGGTTCATGAACATTGTAGATAAACAGTGAGATTCAGTTCCAGAAAATGCACAGCTGCTTGTGTGTGGGTGTGTTAGCAATAAAATTAAAAAATACGAAGACTCAACAGTTTTAAACAGACACTTTACTTTTAATATGGGTAAGAGAATCTTAAAACAGGTCTCTTAAAGCCTGTTTAAGACCAATGATAGATCGATATGGATCTGTATGGCTCAATTCAGAGCTTGCATCAACCTGTTTTGTATTCATGTTTTGTATTCATTTGTGTTCTCTTCTAATAAAATTTGCTTGAACGACCTATGAGGCTCCCATATGGTGCACTTACACATCTCAGGCCCTCAGGTCCACTAACAGAAATACTGCAAGTGTATTTGAAAGTTTGAAGTAAAAGTCTTCAGGAGTCTCATTTTCTAGTGACTTCTCAGCAACAAGAGAAAAGCTGCTTTAAGCACCCTCTAGAGGCGTTCTGTAGTGAACATGCTGTACATTAAATGAGAATGATTTTGTAAGAAGTACGATGGTCGGATACAGTTAGTCATCTCTACTTCCGTGCCAGTGGTGTATAAAACTAGCTCCACTGCATACCTGCACCTCCTATCTCAGTGTAACAGGGGGGATTGTATTTGGCGTTTGTATATGGATCTGTGCATTGTATGTGCAACACAGGCTCCTTTCATGACATTTATGATTAATCCTAGCAAGGCTCTGCTCCCATATGACAACAATAAGATTTAAGCCAAAGACTGTAATGAAAGAAAACAGTGTACACCTCAGCCAGTATATTGTTGTCTGGCTGGAACAAAAGAAGCAAACCACTCATCCTAGCCAATGGGTGCTATGTAGTCTTAGAGTAGAAGGAACTCCTCCAGGGCCCACCGCTCCCGGGATAGACTCCAGATCAACCCCAGTTAACCCCAGGGAGATGGAATGGTTTTACAAGGTGATACTTTTTGCCTTTTCTTTTTAATAATTTGGGGTACATCATCCCCATGCATCCAGCTTCAAAGCCCTGTATATAAACAAAGATGTTTGCAAATAAAAATTGGGGTTAGTATGTTTCAATATATATATATATATACACAGGAATTGAAATGTCGTTTGTTAAAATACTACTAAGGTACGAAAATGATGACCACGAAAATCAGCTGCATTTTGGACATCCCTCATTCTCTCATTTTGTCTCAGAGGCATTTCATGTTGTAGTAACTGTTCTGTGCCTTCACATTTGCTTAAATATTTTTTTTTGTGGGAAATAGCAATTCGCAGAACAAAGCTTCATTCATCCCCTGAACCTGACACCCTGTGAAACTTCCTATTTCCTATCTAATGTAACTGAGTGAGCAAGCAAACTGTTTCAAAGCAACAATGTCTTTCCTAAATCAAGAAACTGTTACTTACAGGTAACAACAACAGCCACCTGAAATATTTTTTTATAATATACTTTGGGGGCTTGTGTCCATATGATTTTCCAAGAAGATTTTCTTTTAATAATGATGAAGAATGATCATTTAAGAATACAGAAAAAACATGTGCAATGAATGTGATTATTTTTTGGACAGCCCAGCATGTATACGCTGTCCTGTGCACAGCGCAGTGTGAGCTGAAAATATAAAAACATTTCTTTTGTACAGACCTTGGTAGAAATATGGTTTTATTTGGAGCTCAGGGTTTGTATTCTTTTACATCCCAAGTACACATATTTACATTAAATGATGTTGCACCTTCTTATATCACTGCTATGCAACATCACTGTCAAGCTTGGGTCATTGTTGGTGCTATCATCAAGGACCACCACGAACCAGTGGGGTAGTAACTGGACGACCGAAAACGATCGGTGTAGTACCCCTAGTAAAGACTAGAGTGTCCAAGTAGGACATACCGTAGTTCTAGATCAGATGGTACATGTCAGAAAAGAAAGGAAGTGATGAACTAGTTGGCAGAGCAGCCAGTAAAACTTCACAAGCTACATGCGAGTCAGTTAACAGGGCCCACATCTCACAGTCATACCAGCGCATCCAATGTATATTAAATATTTAACTGGAATATTGTTTGTGTAACATTTTTTAATTACTATCTTTATTCATGGCAAGTTTTTCCACATTATTTCACTAAAATCAGAAAAATAACACTGATGCATTAGCACTGCATTCTTACTAAGGTCCTTTCCCACATGCTACTATATTTAAATAATAATAATAATAATAATTTTAGATTATTTGAGAGATATATCCCTACTACTAATACAGTCCCCTCCAAAAGTGTTGGAACAGCAAGGCCAATTCTTTTGTGTGTTAAATAACTTAGAAAATAGTACCATGGTAAACCACCCAATTTTTAGGTGAGCAAAAGTATAGGAACAGAGAGTCTTAAAGTAAAGTAAATAACACTTAATATTTACTTGCATATCCCATACGCATAACCCACTGCCATCACCAAACTGTTGCATTCTTCTGTTGTGATGCTTTTCCAGGCTTGTACCACAGCTTATTTCAGTTGGTGTTTGTTTTGGGGGGGTTTCTCCCTTCAGTCCTCTTCAGGAAGTGAAATGCATGCTCAGTTGGGTTGAGGTCTGGTGCTTGACTTCTCCAGTTTAAAACCTTTCACTTTTTTCCCCTGATGAAGTCCTCTGTTGTGTTGGCAGTGTGTTTTGGTCATTGTCTTGCTGCATGATGAAGTAGCTCCTGATTAGATTAGATGCATTCCTCTGTAAATTGGCAGACAGAATGTGTTTGTAGAGTTCTGAACTCATTCTGCTGCTACCGTCATGAGTTACTTCATCAGTAAAGATTAGTGAGCCCATGACAGAAGCAGCAGTGAAAGTCCAGGCTGTGACACTGCCTACACCCTGCTTGACCGATGAGCTTGTATGTTTCAGGTCATTAACAAATCCTTTCTTGATCCACACTTTGGCCTTTCCATCGCTTTGGTAGAGGTTAATCTTGGTTCCAGAACTTTCATGGTTCATCTCTGCATTTCTTTGCAAATTCCAATCTGGCCTTCTGATTCTTACTGCTGATGAGTGTTTTGCATCTTATGCTATGGCCTCTATATTTCTGCTCTTGAAGTCTTCTTCAAATGGTGGATTGTGATACTTTCACCTCTGCCTAGTGAAGGTTGTTGCTGATGTCACTGACTGTTGTTTTTGGGTTTTTCTTCACAGCTCTCACAATGTTAATGTCATCAACTGCTGTTGTTTTCCTTGGCCGACCTGTTCGATGTCTGCTTTTTAGTACGCCACTGGTTTCTTTCTTTTCAGGACAATCCAAATTTTTGTACTGGCTATGCCCAATGCTTGTGTGCAATGGCTTTGATTGATTTTCCTTCTTTTCTCAGCTTCAAATTCATCTCAAACCCAAAGGTGTCCTGTGTATAGCAAAAGCAAAAAGAATTGTCCTTGCCACTCCAATACTTTCAGAGAGAACTGTATGACACAAAAATGCCAAACATTTGGATTGTACTTTCGCAGACGCTATAATGGAAGACTGTGGAGAAGGAAATGTGTATTGTTCTTACATCAAATACGGAATGTCCTCAATTATAGTCAATTGTTAAAAAAAAAAAACAAACAAAAATACAACGAATGAAAACTGGATAAAAAGAAAATACAGCTGTCCATATATTATGTACTAATCACAATATTTGCAGTTTGCAAATATTTGTAAATATTTGGTACTTTAAAAGAATAGCAGTGATAACTTAAAAATTGTATCCGTGCAAGATACATGGACAAAATGAATTATATGTGTACGATTAATCATAAAGGAGGCCTTTCATTTTTTACAAGAGGAAAACAGTGCTCTAGTGTTATGTCTTTGAGATGTAGCCATGACTCACTGATTACGACAGTTATGTCTCACAAGAATGCGGTAACAATGTTAATAACAATAATATACATTCTCAAAGGAAATGTCCATGGTTTAAGGTTAGGAGGCACAGCTGATGTGCAAAAATAAAGATATACTAACGCACTTGAAGCTGACAGGTCTCAAAAGGAAGATGAGTAAATAAGATATTCAATGGATATAAAAAGTCTTCACACCCCTGTTAAAACACAGGTTTTTGTGATGTACAGTCATGGCCAAAAGTTTTGAGAATGACACAAATATTAGTTTTCACAAAGTTTGCTGCTAAACTGCTTTT
>CM074963.1:8236482-8258298 GCA_037577455.1 Pangasius macronema
CTTGCTCCTTTTTCTTCTTTTGGCATTTTGAAGAAGTTCTTACAACCTGGTTACAATCCACCAGTGTGAAGTGTGAATATTTGGAATGTTTCCCCCGGTCTTAAGATTTTGTTCAGGAGTGTATAAAATGTAAGGGAAAGGAACTCAACAGAATTAAATTCAAACCTTAATTAAACCTTTCTTTAAAAGGTTTTATTTAAAATTAAGCTCACCAAAAGAAAATCACTCAACTTTAGTCTTCTGGATCTATAGCATCATGAAGCCATTTTGGTTACTTTGGTTATCAAAAAATGGAAAATGGTATATACTGTAGTCAGTTTGGATTTAATTTATTGCTTTTGAATGCTTATATCCCTCTGTATGGAATACATTCTGACAGGCATTGACATGGACTAACAGGTAGATAAGTAGGCAACTAACTAACATTTGCCTCTCCAACACCATTTGCACCACCATTGGCTGATCTCAGCTTAAGCACGCTGACTCAAAAAACAAATGGGGCCCCATGGTCTAGGACATGGGTTGTCAACTCTACTCCTGTCAACTTCAGCTCAGTCCAGTGAGGCATCTACTTTTTCTATCTATGCTCAGCCTGGTCTGGCCTATCTAAATATGTCATAAAGAAAACACATCATCAGCACATGTCATTGTTCAAAAGAGTAAAAAAAAGATATTTAATAGCACATAATTTCATAACAGTTAATAAGTATGATCCTAATTTAACATTTGGTGATAGGAAATGGAGACAGGTTAGGCTGAACTTGTTAAAAACCTATTCCATTATTTTATTAATCTTTTACAAGAACACATTTGTGCCACCAGAATCAGGTACAGTGTAAATTTATTTAATATTTATGACATAAATTGAATATAGCTGGCTTTAGTCATGTTTTCTCTATGTACAAGGATATACATAGCAGGACATACACTCAAATACAGATAAACAACATATGCAGGACAAATAAGGTTCTGATTTTCATCAACAATTATCATAATAGTATTCAGTCACCTTTGTGGCCACCCATCTTGTCACAAAGTCACTTCTCCTTGTCATTTCTATGACCGCACTCATCACAGCACAGGGATTAAGCAAGTAACACAACAGAGGGGATTACAGGGGATTGTCTGTGGCAAGATCTTCTGCTGAGAAGAGCTCATCATGGCTTCAATTCCAGATCCATAAAAAAGTTCATGTCTTTGTATGTCCGGATAAAAAAATTGAAATGGATATGTTTTTCTTAGCTGAAATGATTATGACACCTACAACAAACAAACAGCTTGGTGAAAAGCTTCAGTCAGTGGACATGCAGTACATACAGTAGCTAGCCAATATTTATTTATCAATACATTGTTGAGAAAAACCAAAGAACTAGACAGCATTTATTAGTTATTCTAAAACATTGTTTTATGTTCTGATTGTCTATTATCTATTTATTGTGTTCATGAAATATAAATCTTATATACAAGCACATTTATTTTTACGGTATCCAAGCCTGTAATTGGTTTCTTTAAAAAGAGTTATCCCACCTCACATTCACATGGCAGTAGGTGGACTGCTATGCTAATAGGTGTGAATTAGTGTATGAACTTTGTGTCTGTGGTGTCCTGCAATCCACCAGCGTCACATCCATGGACGCTGCAGGACTCTGACCAGGATAAAGCAGTTACTGAAAATGAATGAATGAATGATTTTACTGATTTTGGCAACTCAGATGTCTCATGTCATAACCAGCAGAGGGCAGACCATACCTGCTACTATTTTCTATTTTCTTTTTTCCTTTTTTTTCCTTTTCTTCCCCTGTATGGCCTTCTTAGCCTCTGCCTGTTGTATCAGAGAAAATCATGGTTATTCCACTGTCATAACTGGGATAAGATAGCATAAATAGGCTACTTTCTGACAGAATAGACTCACCTCTGATATCTTATGTGATTCTGTTTGGGTCTAGATAATATATAATAATTGTGTTTTAAGATGATAATAAAGAGAATGAGGTTAATGAAGAAATTCATAACTTTCGATAAATGATGCTGTGCACTTTTAGATGCAAGTTGATTTCCGTACCTGCACTCACAGGAGTGATGCTCTAAAAATGAAAGCTCTACAAACTGCATGGTCTTCTCTACTGGGCTTATTCTCAACAGCTGGAAAGAAAGGAGAATGCTATGTTGAATGCAATTATTAACTGCATGCAACTTTATCTCTGAAAAAAAAACATTTGCAGCTGCATGCTGGAAATTAACTTCCACATTTGTTGTACTCATACTGGGCATACTATGTAGTGCCTGATACAGTGCTTCATCATGATATAGGAGATATCATGCTACTGCAGATGATGAATTGGCACGATAGATTGATGAACCTTTGATTGGATGCTTTAAACTGAAATGTAAATATAATGTGTGGGCCTATAAATGTAGAGCATACAGTTAGATGAGAGATGAACCATATATTTTTCCCTACTCAGTACACACTGGATATGTGCACCAAGAATCACACTGCCTGTATGTTTATATTCTCCCGAATAGTCTAACAGAAGTAACATAATAAAAGTGTACCTGTATTGTGACATTGTGAGTGAGGGTAGGGGAGCACTCTAATATTTCATCATTACAACAGCCAGCGCAGCGATGAAGAGGCACACAGCGAGGATTGAAGATGTACTCCACAATCCATGGATACTCCTTCTCCACCTCCACCATCCTCTCCAGCGGGTGACACACACTCCGATGCCACACATCATGAAACAATATCACTACATGAGCAATTACAAAACTTTAAATGTCTCCACTATAAGAGCTGATGCATGAGTTTTATGAGTACAAATTAAGTACATGGATTACAGGCATGACATGTGAGTGAAAATTTTTTAAAATGGAAACCTCACCCAGTACGAATCTACCAAGCTCTGGATGTTGTGGTTGTTAAATTATTATCTTTCATTGTAGATGATCATTTCCAACTCATTTCAGACTTTGACTCATGACGTGTAAAAGCACAAGGGTAGTGACATCCACTGAGTGGGAGAACTTCTCAGAAAGTAGTTTGAACAATGTCAAACTACTAATTGTCTTTGTGCAACAAACCAAGTCTAAATCAAGGGATCACAGTGATGGCCATTGGATACTTGGCTCATATTCACAATCAGGATGATTTGTGAACAAACACGTAGAAAGTCTAAAGTAATTAGAGCAAGTGAGGTACATTATGGGGTAGGAATGAAGATTAGCTAGAGGACGTGCAAATTCCCATCCACACTATAAAATTGTGGCTAGCCTTCCATGTATTGTTCCACAAAAGAGATAAAGTTGATCAAAATCAGATCAAGATCAGACTTCAGATCCACACTGATCCACAGTGCTAGCATAAATTGAAAAGCACTCATCAAACACTCTACTTGAGATACAAGTAGAAATTAAATTGATGTAATACAAACATTGTTTAGAGAAAGTAACTCAAACGTAACAAGTAACAGACTAAACACATGCATATTAAATCACTTGCTTGCACTAATCAATAATATTTTTCTGATTTAAAAATGAAGACCAATAAGTATTCAAAGTAAGTAAGAATAAATACACAATAATAATTTAAGCCTACAACAAAGAATGTGAAGTAATTTCATACCTCTGACAGTGGAATGTGGAGGAGAAGTGTGGCTAGGATCTGTGCTATACTGACCAAACTGCTCATGTTGAATCAAACCTCCAAAAGAGCTCTTCAAAGAGCTCTGTGGAGAAGAGGCGGAAGAGCACGCATCACCACACACAACGAGGAAGAGACGTCATTATCCCCAACTGCATGCCACTGTTTAACACCATTAGACACACATTGACATTCCTCTGTAAAACTATAAATCTATTCATTGGTTTCAAAAGCTGTAGAATACAATGTAAGTCATCCACATGGGCAGGATCTGCCAAAATAAAGAATAAAAAAATGTATGAATGATTAAATAGACAGCATAATCAGCCCAAATAAAAATTATTTAGATAAAAATAAAAGTAAAAAAAAAAGAAGATAAAAATAAAAATTGCACATTCTATTTTCTGTAGTTATTTTCAGAAGTAAAAACCGTAGGTGTAGTGTAATAAAAGACAAGTGGTTACAAAATTTCGGAATTATTTTGAGCTTTTGTGGAACCGAATGCAACAGCACCACCAAGAGTCATAATAAAAATACAGAATTTGTTTTTTTAAAATACAGATATGAAGAATGGGGTTAGGGCTGATTTCTTTGAAGCCCAGAGTGTAGCCTATCAGTCACAGTCGTGTCAGAGTGGAAAGCCCTCCTAGATTTCACTTGCATTTGGGCTGATCTCTATCTTAATCATGCACTGATTAAGAAGGCGCACATGAAGTACAGTTACAAGTGTAATGAAAATAGAGTTTGTCAGGAACTAGCTTGTAGATAGATTACACACACATTGTCCAATGAGAGTACAAATTAGGCAAAAGGACAGACAACAGAATCGAAAGTTTAGTGTTTTGGTTTGAACAAAATCTTTATTGTTTAACATGTTTGCTATTCTGAGGAAACAGCAGGAAACCATTAGAGCATTAATAGACTTGAAAAATTTGAGATCACAAATGCACTAACAAAAAAACAAATGCATAAAAATCTTGCTTAGATTTAGTGCCACAACAGCCATAAGTCAAGATCAGGTTCATCAATGTGAAGTGCTGGTCACCATACATGAGTTAATGAAGTGCTATACGTTCAGTGTTTTTTCGCCAGAATCACAGTACAACCCAAAGGTCACCCTTTTATTAAGATTAGCTAGAGGATCTGCTTCCATAGGTAATTCGTTACCCTTATTCCTCTGTCACTACAAAGTGTCGAGGACGCAATAGAATTACTGTTCATTTACGAGATATGATGGTTAACAGTTGGGGAGCAATTACAGAATCCAGGATTTTCTCTAGTTTCACACTTGCAGTTTATAAACTAAAGGTAGATAAATTTATAAACCAAATATTAATCAATTTTCACATTAGTGTAAAAATCTTTCATTTAGCAGCTTTACTAGAAAAGATATTTACAAGCAGTTTTTTTTCCATTTGTGACCATATTGTCATTATAATATTCACAGGTGTGTGTCCAATCTAGTAAACAAATCAGAATTTCACTACTACAAGTAGTGAAGCCGCTGTGTGATTCTTTTCTCCCTCTCGTTTGCTGAAAGGAAAATTCTACTACTTACAGCCATAAATTCTCCTCTCCTGAAGATTTATTTTTGGGAAACAGTGGAATGAAGGAGGACTCTTCACTGATATTGTGCTCCATGTTACAGAAATGCTGTAAGGTGATAAGAAACATCTGTTTGTCAGAGAACACACAGGATATCTCGGAATGTAAACAACAAAGAGAGGAGGATTAGGTGTACTCATTAACCTAAACTTCACGACCAAATATATATTGACTAACTGTTCTACCGACAAACGATACTCATGATGGTTAAATATAAGTTTGATATTTTTATTATATACATGACTGACTGAGAGTAATTACTTCCCAGGTATCACTGTCATTCAAGTAATTTCTGGCAATATCTTGGCCAATTTGGTACTGTTCATGACTGAACAAAACAGCTTGGAACCTGTATGAACTAACTTTAGGTCACTGGGTGATTTGCAAACGCACATATAGTGTATTTGATAAGAATGGCATGAAATAACATCTACAATAAATCACATCCTAATTAGCATCCTATGATTGTAACTACAACATATTTTGGTTCTGAAATATTTATAATTGGGACCCTCAAAAGTTTTTGGATGGTTAAATACTTTTCAGAAAAACCCTTTTAAAAAATGGAAACCCCCTGTCCTGAGGATTCTACATATCACCTTTACAAATGTTCAGCAAGATCCTGTAGAAACCTTTAGACTGCTAGCTGGACCACTACCAGAATGTACCATGAGCTGATCAGCATGACCCCATAGAAAATGTCCTTGCATGAGAATGACTCAAACACGGAATGTCGACATTCGCTACCACACTGTAGTAGAAGTCATTGAGGTGTTGTTGGTAGTCACGAGAGTCGTACACTTTCGTGGTACTATGTAATACATCGTAGGATTTGGTTCGTCACACAAGCCAGATGCTTATGTCTCCACTCGTAGTCATACAAGCTAGGCAAATATTATTATTCAAATAGGATCAGCTGCAAAGAATCATGTGTGCTAGAATTTTGTCCTAGATACTCCATTTGTAAGTTAATAAAACAGCATAGTGAAATTAAGCAAGTGCAGTCCATTCCTTCAAAATATTGTATTTAGATTTCTTTGACAAAAAATGGGCTTATAGTGGCTTTCTTCTCCCTCTGTAGACCTATAGTTGAGAAATGGTTGCTTAATGGCACAAATGGGGGAAACAAATCAATGTAATTTAGTAACAACAACAAACAACAATAACTGGATTAGTACACAGCTCTGAGATCTTGCTTTAAAGCAAATAATCAAAACTAAATCTAATAAATGTCTGCAAAAAATATATACAGAACCATTTGGGGTTTTAGTGGGAACTATTACTCACTAAGTCCAGTCTTACCAAACACACATCCAGTCGATTAATGTAGTAGTGTAGCTCCTTTCGTGAGATCAGACTTATGACAATCAAAGACTGTACATAGATTTAAGTGTTTTTTTCCCAATGTAAATAAAGTTGGGACAAAAGAGAAAAGAAGGATGTTCATTCTTTTTCAACTCAGTAGAAACGTGCACTGTATTGTACATTTGTATTGCAACTGCAGTTTCTGGGACGTGGTTGGGCTGAAAATTTGGACCTGGCAGCTCTGACTGGTGGTTCGTTAGGTTACTTGGCTCTTCACCAGAAGTACACCAAATTGCATAGTTAATAAAGAAACACTTTAAACACTCTATCCATCACAGCACCAGAGTCCCTTATTCACTGATTGCTCAGTGGACCAGGATCACAGAATTTGGTTTATAAGCTTTGCAAACTTCATACCTGATATCTTTTAGCTGGTAGAGGTATATCTATGATTACCCAGAGTTATACACAATTCACTGGCTTAAACCAAGATCAAAAAGTGATTTCCTTACACAGACATCTGTTTCTACCAGCGGAAATTTTGCCACTCAAATAATGTGTTAAAAAGAAAAGACCAAATTGCTGGACTTGATCTTTGTAAACAGTTGAAAACAAGCTGCAAGGTCTCTGCAACTCTCTTATGACATCAGCATGTTTTTTAAAGCAAGAAAACAAAACTGTTAAATATTTATGTTGGAACATTTATTTAGTACACATAAGACACCATGTATTTAATGTGTAAACAACAGCATCTAATGTGTAAATAAATTAAATACATGTAGGGTTCTTTTAACTTATGACAGTGCAAGATTTTTAAATGCACTGAAAATACAACACACATATAAATGTACAGAAAGGGAAGGAAAAAAAGGAAAATAGCCCATATATTCTTAATAATGTTGCTATTTTCCCACTCAAAAGCAGTGGATTTTCTGCCACAGCAGTGGTACATTATATAAAGCTCAAAAAAAGCTCAAAGAGTGTTTAGTTATGTTCAGGAATTTATCTGTTGAACTTGCTCTTGTAATAGTTACTTAAACTCCTCAAGCTTACAAAAGATGTTAAAACGCTGCTCTAATCGTTGTGCCCTCAGTGAGTTTTTGATAGACTGCCACCTAGTGGTTCTTCCACTGCTCTTCTTTTTGTGAACAGCTACACACAAAACCACAGGCAAACACAATACATAACCGCTTTTGATATAGTCTAAGTTTGATGATGCAATTCTTTATGCCTCAGAGAAAGAGATGCATCACTGGTGGATTATTTCTCTGTGGAGAAAGCCCTCTTCATGAGTGGTGGGCCTGTCTTTCCAACGTCATACAGCGACTCCAGTGGAGGACTACTGAGGCTGCACCAGTCAGGAATGCGGCCTGTCTGATTGTAGTAGTCTCTGGACACAGAGCGGCTACCCAGGATGTCCTGCAATGCTCCAAATATAGCCCCTGCACAAGTAAGAGGGGAAAAAAATAACGAAAAATAATTATAAATTCTTATGCATAGCTTAGAGGCACAAGACTAAAGGATCTTCTTTCTTACCTCCTAGCCAGGCAGTGCAGTTGGGCTTGGCTGGAGGACTGTGGATGCGAAAGCTCTTGGTGGCGAGAGCGTCACGGTATTTGGGCTTTTCTGCCAGTAATCGGATTTCAGCCAGGAGGCGGTGAAGGAAGCCAGGCAGCATGGCTGTTCCACCAATTACCATCAAGTTCTCAGACAGAACCTTGCGTGTGTCGATGGGGCACTGATGAGGAATAAACACACAGACACAAGAGCGTTTTGGTTATTACCAGTAGAATATGGACAATAATATTCTAAAACACTGTGGCTTAAATAGTGCACCTGTAATTTGAGACGTAGGGCTCTGCTGGTATTTTAGTGGAGAGGGTAAATTACAAAGATTGTGTTTTAAGCTGTTTTTTTTTTTTTTTACCTTAACAAGAGTGTCAAGCACTAGTGAAGCAATAGATTTTTCTTCATTGTCCTGTTCAAACAACATCTCAGCAACCGAGTCTCTGAAAAACAGAATTACAGTTCAGGTAATTTTATCCTCTAACCCTTAAAGCTTCAGGCTGTTAGGTGGTAGGAAAATGCTATTGTAAGCTACTTGTGGAAGGCCATTTCATAGCGGGGGTTGTGCTGCACTGTTCTCTGCACGGATTAATCTCAAGGCTGCGAGTACAAACGTTTAGATAGAATTCACGGCTCTGTCCAACTGTACAATGCACATGAAGTGCTATACTTAAACAGTAATGATATCAATGGTGTAAGTGATATACTATTTAGTATGCTAGTATGCTATTTGGGATGCAGCTCAAGAATCTGCTGCTCATGATTGCTCAGAGAAGTGTTACTGAGTACCAGATGAAACAGAGAAAGCTCTCAGTAAGAGCTTGTTTTTTAACTACAGTCAGCAGGTTAGCTCTTGGTGCGACTGCCTGATTAAGCAGCAGTGCCTGTGCATCACTGACCTGCTGCACTGTAAATGCGTTTATTCAGCAAGATGATAAGCAAAACATAGCCTAGAGAACAAACTAATCACTTAATCACTATGTTAGCCAGACAGCTAAAATAGAAACTCTTATTGTAATCTCACAGATTTTGTGCTCCAGCTTGTCAAAAAGTCTGGCACGAACCGACAGTGTCAGAACGCTAACTACAATCCTCACCAAAATTTACAAAAATAAGGTGAGAAGGGCTCAATTCACTCAGTCAGAAGGGCTCAATTCACTCAGTCTCACCTGATATAGCAAAGTTTGAGATAGGAAAACATGGACAAACACATCGAAACCTCCTTCGACTTCCTAGCCAGCTACTGAATTGTCTACCTCAACAATATTGGCTGACTATCATCTATTATTCACAAATAAATGCCTTAACTGTTCAGCAAGTTAAAAAAAATTATAACGCCACCAGGCCTGAATCCTTTTTCCTTCTGTAGTGTAGTGGTGCGAGACTTGTTCAGACTCTCACTCGTATTTGGTTTGTTAACTGTCTCACACTCTGTCACTCTGTCTTTCAGGAGTGGCTATGGCTCCTGCCAATCACTGTGTAATTAGGCGTCTTTCATGCCTAGGAGATGGGTCAGGACCTTTGCTGTATCTGAGCTGGCGTATGAGGTACAAGCCAATTCCGACCCGACACGATTGACACATCACTAACTGAATTACTACTACAGGATTGTCAGAAACGGTGTTACCGAGTCCTTGTAATCTAGTATTTTTCTTTTAAAGGATAGGACTAAGTTATTGGTATATATAAAAGTTTTTTAGTAAAACTCCTATGCACTGTAGCGTTAAATTGACAGTCACAATGCCATTTCATTAAAATGGACTTAAATCCAGTCAGAAGGATAAATGTAAAAAATGTAAAATCCTGACATGTGAACATGTTTTAGTAAAGGTGTTTGCAGGTTTACCTGATCGACCCCTTAATGTGAAGGATCTTCCTTCCGTCCAAGGGATAATCAACATCTGGTGGAGGAGCAGGTCTCTGCAGACAGAAAAAATATGTGATGCTCTAAACTAATAAAGAAAAGCAACTATTATTCAGTGTTCCTTACACACATCCTGCATCACCTTAAGCAGCACACTGTACAGATAACAATAAAAATGACCTGCACAAGTGTATTCAAATAAATACTGGACAGAAAAGTCATAAAACCTCTGCAGTTCCATCCATGTTGAACTTGGCCTCCTGGATTTTCAGGCCTCTCTGGAAGTCACTGACAAAGCATGTCCTAACTAATTACAGAAAAAATCAGGACAAAAACACAACACATAGATGAGTTAACAGATTTTTTTTTTTTTTTTACAGGTGCCATAATCTCAGTCTTTTTAACTAATCTGCTGTTGTTTTTGATCTTACCTTTAATATCCTCTACAACTTCTTCTGGAATGGTACCTAGAGCAAAGACAGGTCATGTCAAATTAAGTGCCTGATCTATTCTAATTCTGATAGACCTGATGGGCATTTGTAAAAGGCTGGATTTGGTCTGTTTGATTAGAAAAATCAATAAGACTCGTCTGCTGTTTTGGTCTTACTACCAAAGTACTACCTTAAAAATCACATCCTTTTCCTTTTCAGATACATCGTTAATCTATTTCATTTCCTAAATTTCTACTCGACATCTGTATACGTTCTCATGCATATCACCGTCTTGTTTACCCATGACAGTTGGTAAACTCTGTCCGGTGCTTGAGTCCGTGTCCACTGTGCACTGCTCTGTCAGCAGACTGTCCAACTCCCTATACAGAGGTGAGGAATGCAATAAAAAGCACATTAATATCCAGACTCACACACACATACAAAGTTCCACCTGACTCTCAAGTCCATTGAGATATCACTGGCTAATATTACCTGAAAACTGGACTTTATATGCCAGAGTTCCCAAAAATCACATTTTCCGGACCAATTCTGAACACATCAATAGATTGTACATTAAAGTATTAAAATTCCTATTGCACTAAATCTGAGAGGTGCTTAAAATCTTCTGAATAAGGACTGCTACATTTCAAATTGGACCCTGTACATTCTTCATCCGGTTAACAAAACTAATGTCTGAAAGCTTATACACATAAAACAAAAGATCTTTTCACCAGTGTTATCACCTGACTTACTTGTGAATGGCTTTTCCACCCATTGGCAAAGCCTCCCATGCAGACAGAATAGGAATTCCTTCATAAACCTAGTAAATGTTCAGGAAAAATCATACTCATATATGCATACATCTATGAATGAAAGGCCTTATCAACAACATACCAGTGTAATAGCTACCCTTGGACCACCTCTAATGAAGTGTGGGGAAGACGTTCATATCAGTAGCTACCTGATAGCCTCCTTTACAGGCTTTTGAAAGTTCTCTTTTCTTTCAGGAGAGTTAGTCTGTACCAAGCAGCGTTTGCACTGCTTAACTGCTGCACTGGCACACTCCTGAGTTCACACGGACGTCTATAAATAAGGTTTGGAAGATTGTCCGAAAGACAGACTATTTACTTGACAACCGGGAACTGACATTGCACCCCTCACCTGGCACAACTGACCAACTCAAAGGTTTAGTACTCAGTGCTCCAAAAGCACTCTCCTCATCTCTTTGTGCCACACATGCAAAAAGGATACAGGCAACACCAAGGTTTCTGTATATCCACAGTCCATCACAAGAGCCGAGTTGATGCCTAAAGTCATGATGGACATTAGATGACTGGGAGCAAACAGGACTGATGGAACCTAGGTGGGAAGAAAGGCATATGTTACACCAGAGGAGCACAGCTGTTTGTCGTATTTTGTCACATCGTAGAAAAACATACTATTTAAGCATTCCAGTGAGCTAAAATGCTTCTGCTTTAAAACAGGCAGAAAAGGTTTATTGTAGGAAAACTTGTAAAGGTACAAGAAATTCCTTGTTTACAAAGATCTGGATGATCAGCTAACATGACTGAATGATGACAATAGTTACTGTTTAATTCTTAACCTTTAATGATAATAAGACAATTGGAAGTGGTTATGTTTTGTTTCATGGTGGTGCTTCACATTACCACTTCTGACAAGCTCCATGGGCTCTGAACAAATGAGACACATCTATTTAGAGGGAAAATACATGCATAATACTGTGTCCATTCATCTTTAAACATTATATGTTCATCGTTGACATTTTGTGCCAGGTCAATAATCAAACCAGAGAGGGTAAATAAAATGAAAAATCTATAAAAGTTGGTGTAAACTCTCTGATTTCTGGCCTAATGTCTCTAGCCATGTAGCTAGTCTCTGGTTTGACTAGTGGACTCCAGGTAAACAATTTGTCTGTGCATGTGATTGGATAAACCCCAACAGAGGATCTGCTACAGAAGCCAAGCTGAACTACGGCCACTTTTCCCCCCATATGTTTATCAGCAATGCCACAGTATTTTTCAAGGTTTGGTACTGTGAATTACTTTGCTGCATCCACACTTGAAGCGTGATTCACCAGTTGATGACTCTGCTTTAATGAGTTCCAGTTGACAAAAGAAGTCTCTTACCTCAAAGTGTTTAAAGAAGACCCGTGACAGTGTTTCTCTGAAGTGCGAAGGACAGAGGATGGACTCAATGATAACCACTCTTCTGTCACGTGGATTCACAAGCAAATGCCTACAAACACAGCAGTCACAGTACAATCACATAATGCTGAACCTACCAAGAGACATACACATGCAACAAATTACGTGCTGATATGAGACTGGATATCCAGAAGCGTGACATAAATGTGGCGTGTATCCCATACCTAAAGTACAATGTGTGAATGAACTCCTTCAGGTTGGCGTACAGCTCCTCTGTGTTTATGTTGTACTGCACCACCTTAATGGGCTGGGGGAAAGAAAAAAAAAACACCAATGCACATTCACTTAAAAAACTTCAATATTAAGCCAACACACAATATTGTAAACAATTAAAGTTGGTCTGCTAGAAAGTTCCCAGAACTAAAAATGGATTAGCTCTTAGTTGCTTTAGTATTTCTGCTCTTCAAAATGTTAATGACGTTCATTCTGTAGCCCTGAATTAACACGCCTGAGCTTTTGGGTGGACATGATGGCACAAAAGAAACAAGAGATCTGAGATCAGAGGAAACTGCATACATTTAATTTGTCTCAGAAGACAATCACTGTTCATTAGAACACATTCCAGATGCTTTGCCCTCTGACACTGTGTGTTATTCCCCCATCTCGGACACCCCTGCTTTAGATTTTACCTGATCAGCAACCACACAGTGCATTGAATGGTTGATATCTGGCTCACCTGCTGGAGTCCAGGACGCTGGATCTCACTAGGAATGATAAACCTAGGCCCGGTCTCGCCAGCAAAGCCGCATCTGTGGAGTACAGACACATGTTTATTTATATAAAATTCTGCTTAAATAGTGCAAAGGCAGGGGTGTTATGACCTGACGATTTGCACTGATGCACTGAATTAAAAGGTGACGACTGAAATTAATCAATGCAACAGTCATAAACCAATTATTATTTTAAAAAAAAGGCAAATAATGTGTTAAAAATAATTCACAATTTTAAATTAATGTGTAAATAATCTAAGAGACTAGTAAGGTGACTTGCCCATTATGCTGATCAATTTAAAATCATTATTTGCAAATTAAAGGTATTCTGTACAATAAGAGGATACTAGATCAGTCTGTATCATAGCGGTTTCTGTGCTATCATCAAATATCAAATCCTGCTATCTCATCGTATCGTATCGCATCGTATGGAAGCCTGAGGTTTACAACCCTATGTGGAGGTAGACGTTGCAGATGGGGTAAGGCTTAAGAGTGCAGAAGTTTGTCTCCTCAGGACAAAATAAAGATTTTTTATTATACCAACAAGACATTAATCTTTTAACTCTGCTCAGTGTCAAACACTGCCTTCTTCAAGTCAGGTCTGGAGATCGAGTGGGTCTTGGCAAAACCGCTTTTCATACTATAATGTGGTCTTGTTGCAGGATACAACCTACATTTTATGTGTATTTTTAAATTTCCGAGAATTGTTTTACAGATAAATTGTAAAGCAGACATATTTTCCATATCACTGATTGAACAGATTCCTTATCGGCCACTAATCAATCCCACTAGATTCCTATCACTGGATAATGTTCAGGTTTGAAACACGACCATCTGCTGAGCAGGAGTTTCCACTGAGCCATGAGGCTGCCAGGGACAACATGAACCCACAGGGATGAGATTAAAACACGATGGAGCATGCTGTTATAGAAAAATCATCAACGATGGGGTTGATTACTTTACAGTAACAGCACGTCCAGAAGTATTCTGTACCTCTTGCACAGCAGCAATTTGCCAAAGATGGAATTTTAAAAAAATCAATTCAACAACGATACGTCGTACTTTTAATCTATTTATGTTTACACTTAATGTTATGAAACCAATTACTTCCTGTTATCACACTACAGCAGCTCTCTCACCAGCATATATATCCATTCCTCTCTTGAAGTTAACACAATAAGACAAACAAACAAACAAACAAACAAATAAATATATAAATAAATAAAGCAACTGTGAGCTAAATCCCAAACTATACTCTCTATATAAGTGCACTAAAGGCTTCTGTGCCGTATCTACTTCACTACAGATGAACCGTGACTCCGCCGCACTGCACCCCGTCAGCTAGCTCTCAGGTTCAAGTGCTAACGATTACTTAACAACTTCATCACTCACTTTGTATATGCAGCTCCTAAATCAATGACAACAGCTGTTTTCTCTCCTCCGCTCCCCAAAACCTCAAACAATGGCATTTTAATTCACCGGGTGGATTTATAACACAGCTGTTTCTCCACCAAAACAACACAGAAGAAAATATCCACAATAACAGTTAGCGCTTGATGTTTTTGCAGGGCGGGGAAGAGGTCCTCGACTTAGCAGTCCTAGCATTTGCCTGATTAAAATAAATAAATAATACAAAATTTCAATTCATACAAATAAAACTTTGTTTCAAGAGTCAAGCTGAATTATATTACATTTTACAAATATATTTGTATGTAAATTGTTACATTTTTTCCCCAGCATTTCCATATTTACGAAAGCGAGGGCGTCGTAAGGCAATAAGGGAGTCAGCAGTAACGGTGCGACACAGCAGGCGCTGTTTCTGCTGACCGGAGACCAGTTTAACGTCGTTTTTTGTTTTATTATTGCGGGTGGGATTGGTGGAGAAGCTGATCCGAGATCAGATGTAAACTAACTACCGTCACCAAAGGCTGCTTGGTGCTGATGTTGACCAGCGATTTCTGGTGCCACAATGATGGCTTAATGAAATTGGTTCAGCGTGTCACCAGAAGCTAATTCAGAAATCTGCATGTAGAATAAAACTTAATAGACTGCACTTGTATGTTTTGAGTAGTAGAAATGCATCCTAATAAACGTGGGAATAATTAGATTAAAAAAAACAGTTGTATAAGATGATCCTGGATACAAACAACTGGGTGTTGTCTCAATAAAAGCGAGATATTGTGAACTTTTTTTGGGGGGGTGTGGGAGTGCAATCTTAAATCAGGATTCAGAGCTGCTTTGGGATTTTTCTCGGCATGGCGCAGCATCCGGAGCTCCTAATCCACAACAACACTGCCAATCCCGTGTACGTGTCCACAGCCAGAGGGATGTGATCTGGAGCACTGGATCGGAGGTGTTTCTGGACTTCTACAGAATGAGGTCGACAGGCTGATTTTAACACACAGGTAAGAATCAGTGATTTGTATAGCCTGCTACATCATGACATTAAACATTGTAAGAAGCTTTGTGAATAATCAGTATTCTCATGCTGCTCCATTGCGTAGTCTATGTCTGTGTTTACAAATATGTCACCCAGTTTGTTAAGGATCTGTGTTTTGGACTTGCACTTGGCACTGAGTGTCAGTTTGCTTTATACTGCGCAAAGATGCTCATCTGAGCTATAGGTCCACTCTGATGATCATGGTATATGGAGGTTAGTATGCATGTAAAAAAAAATCAAAAGATGATGAGTCAGAAAAGAGAAAGCATTAAACAATTTCCATGCACTTTCTGAAAATTCTTAAAGCAGGGTTCATTGGCTTTTACTAGACAGAATAGATTTTGTTACAGTAATTTATCATTATTAATTGACTGCACATTGATTTGTACAGCATGCAATAGGGCGCTTTGTCATGGAGAATGAACAGTGCTATTTTTAGGGTTTGTGAGTGGAGGAGTGCAGCAGTGGTGCTGTGTCAGGTTCTGCAGGGGAGCTGTGTGTCTTCTGCAGATATGAGATAAAGATATTAAAAAAAAAAAAAAAAAAGCTTTTTGTCTGAATGTTGTGTAAAATTATGCTGCGCTACAATTTATATATTTTTTTTTCCATGAAGAACCTCTTCTGTCAGTTCTACCTCTAGTTTCGACAAAGGAAGTCTGTGGTGTCTTGGTATAAAATATAAATATGTTTCACTATTTTTTCCCCAAGGTGAGTTCTGGATGTGCCCAACTATCCATCCATAGGAGCCTCTAAAAGTCCCTTAATCTCTGTCTTCTCAAGCCCACAAATTTACATACTCAACAGTCAGTTAAGAATGCCGCACCGTGTGCTAGTCCAAGTTCTCTTGTTGGTTGGGGCATGTTTCTCCACTTGGTCTGCCCCATTAAGGAGCACCTCCTCGCCACAGGAAAGGCGCTGTGATAGAACAGAGCAACGATCAGGAGACACCATTGAACATTCAGCAAGCCACCATGATGACAAGATGTGTATAATCTCATCCACACACCTGGCCTCATCCCCTCTTGTACAAGAACCTAGAGGAACAGCAGATGTCTTATCCAGTGCCAAGCATGAAGACATGAAGATTGCAGTGACAGATGCCATCCTGGGACACAGTAGGCAGATAGAGTTGTTTCGGAGAAGTGCTAGATCTTATGCACAATACCATGAAGAAAGCGCTGAGCCTACTGATGAGAGTTCAGCTGAGGAAAAGAATCAGAAGTTTTTACCTGCAGCTCCACATGAATCCTTTCCTCTTGTGGACCATACAGCAGGACCTGGAAAGGAAAATACAGAGAAAGAGCTGTCCACATCTCCAGAGAATTATGCTGAAGAGAAAGTAGGGCCATCTATATTGCCAATACAGCTGAGGACGGACACTCCTACGCAGACACAAGTTACACTGGGAAACACTGACTACATCAGCTTACATTACAGTGATATAGAAGAAGATAAGGGGACTGTACAGCCTCTAACGAAACCTCGCCCATTGAAACAGGGGGGAGGATGGGAGGTAAAGAACCATTTCGATGAGCTAAAGACTTCAAGAGGAATCTCAACCGAACCCTCATTCTCTGCCCATGCCTCTGTGAGCCAGTCTCCCAGGAATGTCAATCCAGCTGTTATAGCTCTAACTACTTCAAGCAGTTACGATGGACAGACTGGAGGATCTACGCAGGACAAAGCAAGAGTAGCAGAGGTAACCCTGTTTACAGCTGCAGAGCAAGATAAAGCTACTACTTTACTACTGCAGCCTGACCTGACCCTCAGTTCCAGACTGGCAGAGCTTGGAGACACCTGGACAGAACCAGTCCATTTACAAGGAGGTCAGCACTTTACTTAATAATTGTCATTGTCACATTGTCATGTATGATTTTGAATATGTTCATATATCTTGCTGTGTTTTTTTTCATGTTCTTGAAGTTAGTAACAACAAAAAAATCTCTTTATATTCTCTTCTACTAACTCGAGTGCCTCTCACAGTACCTGCATTACTTGTATTTTTAGCAAGCATTTATACGGTTCCGTTATTACCGGAGGAGGAATGAAAGATGTGCAGAGAGCGAGAAAGATAGACTTTGATTATGAGTACCAGGCATAAGTTTTACTTGCTCTACTTTGAACCACAGTGGGAGACTGGAGGCAGCCTAATTACTTTCTATTTTTGTCAACTTGAAATAAAAAAGAGTGACTATAAAAAATTGGGGTAAGATTAATGATGGACATGCTACTGCCAGATCCGATTGTGTACATGTAATAAAAAATTTTTTTTAAAAAGATTTGGTTACTCTGTATTTTGCACAAGAAAAGATTAACTTTTATTTGGACTTTCTATGAAAAAAAAAATCCAAAATATAACTACTCAATATCTACACACACCCATTTTATAATATCCAAATATCCACAGGTGCATCCTGCACAATTGCTTGTGTACATATACTGTCTGTAGTCTAGTTTACTTCACTTTCACTTTCACCCTCACTTTACCAAATCAGCTTTTACATCAATGCAACAAAGAACTTACTTCCAGGTGGTTACTGCAAGTAGCCCTGCACTGGTGTATCATCATCATCATCATCATCATCATCATCATCATAACCATCATCATCATCATCATCATAATCATCATCATCTGCTTAATCCTTGTCAGGATTGCAGTGTATCCTGAGCCTATCTCAGGAACTGGGCATGAGGAGGGAATACACTCTGGATGGGACACTGGTCCACACACACTTCATCCACTCATACATTCACATTTTTGGGCAATGTAGCATATGCACTTATGGGCATATTTTTGGGAGGTGAGAGGAAACCACACAGACACAGGGTGAACATGCAAAACTCCAAACAGACAAAACTGCACAAAATGACAGCTTAGCCATTAAAAATATATTGTATATAGTCCAATTAATTCCTATTATAAGATTACAGTAAATTGAATATAAGATTATTAAAGAAATTTATAGACAGCTTCACTAATTCTAAGCTTGAACTTGTTTGGTTGGATTGGCAGATATTTTTGCTCATTTTAAGTATTTACTTCTAGAAAGACTCAGAATGATCTGCCAGGGGAATTAGAAAATTTAAAGTTTACTTTAACTGACTCAAAATGTCTAGAAAATAGGTTTAATAATTTTATATTTGGTTTACTGTAATCTTATGACAGGAAATACTAGATAAATTTGACTATATTCAAGCTGTTATGGCCCAAGTTGGCTGTTTTTCATGTTGATCGTGTCACGGGTAACAGGATCATTTGTGTTTAGCATTGGCTTTTTTGTGTTGATTTTCTTGTTATGTCATTGTACTGTAGATTAGTGGTTGTGAGTTTGGAAAGCTAAACTTGTTAGAATGATGTGCATATAAGCAAAAGGGAGATGGCAAAAGAAAAAGGTTTACATTGAATGAATAAAGCAAAACATTTTAAACTCCTATAGTGAGTCTCAAACTGAACAGTGTACTTTTTCTGTACCATGGAACTGAGGAACCAGGCAAATCGTGCAAGTAGTGAAGAAGATGTGAAACCAGTGAGAGAAAAAAAAAACCCATCAGGGCAGACAGACAGGAGATGTTGTTAAAAGGAAAGAACTTAAACCTAATCGGTTTGTGTACTGGGGTAAATTTAACATTACAGCCCCAAACACAGCAATATTCCACCATTATATGACCAGTGTTTTGGTTCAGTCATTATATATGTGTTTACAAAATGTGCTACTTTGTCTATTGACCGGACTTATCCACCTGGAAGTACTGATAACCATCTGATTTCCATCAATGGAAAGACAACAACATAGGAGCACCAGTAAACACATTATATGGATGGTGTTTCATTCTCAGTACAGCAGTGATGCTGGCATAGTAATGGCAGTTTAGAGGTTATGTGGCACTGTATGAGTGTATCAGCAGTGTTGCTGGAGTAACACTGATCCTGAACTAGGGTTACTGTCTCTGTAGAGTATTACATCTTCTCCCCGGTTACCTCCCACTGTTCAAAACATGCAGAGAGGTGGATTGGCTATGCTATATTGCCCATAAGTGTGAATGAGTGTGTGCATTGTGCCCTACAACAGACTGGCATCCTATCCTCCTGCCTTGTGAGGAGTGTTACTGGGATTGGCTCCGGATCCACTTCAACCCTGATCAGAATAGAGTCATTACTGATGATGAATGAATGAATTAACTTTACTGCTGGGATGAGAAAACCCCACTAGTGAAAAATATCTAACTAACACTACAGTAGTACTGTGGTCAGGAACCAACAATGATGAATGAATAATACTGATTACCACAAACTGTGCAACAAATCTATAATCTCTAATTATTATACCAATCATCTTTATAGTGTGTGCTGAGAATGGTTAACAGATTGAACAGATAGACTACAGGAAAGACTTTATAAGTACCTTATAAAAGGGCCAGTGAGTCTAGATACAATATTGGTGGGCAAAATAAACTGGCAACTAAGTATGGCTATAACCAGGATCACAATTTTAATGAGGTCCACATTGTAGATTTGTCTCATAATTAATATACTGTATTAAAATGCTATCTCAACTGAGATTTTCTAATCTCTGTTACATTTTCCTTTCTTTCTTCCATAAAGAGCTCTGACTCCAGTTAGACTGTTTACTTTTATTAAGTTAAATATTTTTGCTTTACAAGTTACCTGTTGAAATCTGAATTATGTTACACATTACTGTGCCAACAATGCAATTAAAAATGCACTTTATCATAATTGTAGTAATTCTAATTGTGTTATTAATGTGTAATATTTCACAATACAACAACTTAAAATTGAGCTATGTAACATACAGCACGTAGCTACATAACTACATAATAACTAAGGAGCTTGTAGCCCAAACTGATCAGCTAAAGTTACTAGTAAGCTGATTTGGCTTTCAATGTTACAAGTATCCTACAGTATCCTCAGGTGCTCTGAGGTCAGTTGAGAATCATCAGTAGGCTACCTTCTACCATCACATTATCATGGCATTACTGTTTCTGTATTGAACTTGACACCTGAAAATGCTACGTGGGAGGTAAATAAAACAAAACCTTCAAAAACTACAGTGGTCCAGATCTCAGTGTCCTCATAGCTAGTTAACTGAAGATATAATCTGTCATGAATTGTATGGTTAACTGTAATGCTTTCATTTTTTGTTGAGTTTATTTGGGTCATCATCTTTAGTATTTTAGTTAGGAAACTCACCCAGCATGTTTAACATGAAATATAAAATGCATCTTTCTTATTTGTTTGTCCTTTGTTGAAACAGTAGAAGAAGCGAGTGTGTTGCCCTTGCTGCAGGAAGTGGGCACAGAGGCAACCATGTCTTCTGAAGACCTCCCCTTGATCTTTGAGCCACTTGATGTCACACCATCCAGTAGTTCAGCGCTGGCGTCCGAGCTGTCTGTCGCCATGGTGCCCGCAACGGGGATGCTCGGGGAGACAGAGCTAGAGCAAACACTCTCCGTAGATACAGGCCACAGTCCTCATCAGTCTTTTCCGGGGCCTTCGGATTGGCCTTCACCATGGCAGATGTCAGGTGCTGAGAACTCGGATACTGTCTCATCATCTCAAATGCCAATCAGCGGGCCTTTCTCTGAAGCAGACGTGGAGCATGATGAGAGGACAGAGAGGTTACAGAGTGAGAGTGCATAAATGCTGTCTAGTATTTCTTGTATTTATCGCATATACGTAATGTGATTCATAATATTTCTGTATAATATAACATTTTTGTAGTGCATGTAATATGTTTGCAAGGTATAGCCGATTCGTAATATAATGCATGTAATGTTTGATGACTAGTAGCATCAATGTTTTGCAGTGTACAGATGAGCAACACCACTAGTGTTCAATTCAATTCAATTCAATTCAATTCAATTCAATTCAATTCAATTCAATTCAATTCAGTTCAATTCAATTCAATTCAATTCAGTTTTATTTGTATACTGCTTTTAACAATGGACATTGTCTCAAAGAAGCTTTACAGAACATAAGAAACAGAAAAACATGCAAACAAACAAAAC
>CM074963.1:8258398-8281411 GCA_037577455.1 Pangasius macronema
GTAGTAATAGTACATCCCTCTAAACGCAAGCAGGTGTTCAGACCTGAAGCCCAGCCACATGTCCTGAAGCACAGAAATATGTTACTGTTAAAATGTTTGCAGTGTGTTTAGCGAGTCTGGTGCTAATTTATTGCTTAGTACGGTATTATTTTTATTCCTGTGAAAAGTTAACGGGTGTCTCCCTCACTGACATCACAGAGGGATGTTGCTGGTGCAGTTATAATGGCTTTTAATCAGAGAAACAATTTCAATAATCTCAAACACGAGACACACAAACATGTCAGATTTTGCTGTAAATACATCCTAAATACAAAACAACAAGAGTTTCTTTCCCTGCTCACCTTTTTTCCAGTGGAGTTCTTTGTTATATCAATCCAACATAGAAATAGCATCAGAAAAGGAGAATTAAAAGTTGAACTCCAGGTCTAGAATGCAATGCAGCGTTGTACAGCATTTGCTCTGAGTTAAGCAGAGGCTCAGCTTGGCTAGTTAGTCATCTAAAACATGAAAAAAACAAATGTGTTATTAGCGCGGAAGTGTTGGAAGCTTTGGAACCTTCTGTGCTTGAATGAATTCCCACTGGTGACGCTATCAGTAGCTGTGGGTAGTGTAGGAAATCATTAGACAAAGTGAAAATAGGCCAGCATGTCAATGAAAGAAGTTTAAACCAAAAAAGTAAACTCAGAATTCAATCATAAAATAATTCTTTTGCACAATTGAAAATGATATTGATTATAAATATTGATATGCAAGTCATTCAGGGTGGATTTTACCTTTAAGCATCACATCATTAATTCAAACATTTATGGTATGCAGTTGCTGCATGGCTTTTATAAGTGGATTTTATAAGAATGAACACGAGGTTAAAGTCATTAAGCGAAAAACAACTTGTTCTTGCAGATACAGATGGCCTCCCAACGTCTGTGGATGTGCTTCGTTTGTCACCTTCTCCTGTGTCATCCACCACACAGAAGGTTGCAGACATCAAGTCGACTCACTCTGCAGTGTTGAAGCCAATGTCAGGGCTGGAGGAACTGGAATCCCAAGGTTTGTTCCTATAGATATGCTCTCTCACAAATAAAGCTTGTTTTGCTACTCATATTGTTTACCCTTTATTATCCAGAGAATGAGGATGAAGACGATGAATATGCAGATGAATCTGAGGAGGAGGAAGAGGAGAGTGAAGAAGAGTTGACTGAGGTTCCTGTGCATACTCCTACACGTCCTCCTTACATCCTCATCCCTCCTCCTCCAGTCTGGGGGCAGAGGAACCAAGGCCTCAGTGAGTCTGTGTCTACAGTTAGTGACGAAATGTGAATAGAGCTCTGTGTTGTGCAGTAGACTATGAACATCTAGGAAAATGGAGTATGAAGTATGAATTCGATTGTGGAATATGTTTTCATTTAGCTGACATAACTCAAGGAGCAAGACTAATGACCAGACGAATAGGATCTAGTACTCAAAAGTTCTCCAGGGACAAGAAGAAGGATCATGAGTTCCCCTTATGTTTGATAAATAACTCCACAATTATTGGCACCCTTCATAAAAATGAGAAAAATTAAACAGCACATGTTATGTTTGATACTTAGACATGAAACCTGGGTACATTGTGTAGTTCTATATTATTTAATATTTTTGCAAACATACAAACTTAATTTAAATAGGGCAGTTATTCTGCAAAACACTATTAAGTACAATTAATATTTGGTGAAGGCTCTGCTTGATAGAGTAGCAACACTGAGCCTCCTGTAAAGTCTAAGAAGACTGGAGAACACTTAATACTTACAGAACATTTCAGACTCTTTTATGTTCTTAGATTTTGGACAGCTCTCTTAAATTCAGAAAACAATTTTTTGGCAGGTTCAAATACAGATTGAGATGCATTTTGCAACTCTTATTGTTGTTGAGGTGGCATTAAACTGTTTAGTCTTCCTTTCTGCCTCTGTGTGGGTAAAATAATGAAGTGCAAAGAAAACTATTATATCCCTAAATTGGCTGAATAATTATGATAAATAACTGGGATTATAAGTTTAGTCATTATCGTGCCTTCCTAACCGAGTGTGCATGTTCTCAATAATATTTCGGATGAATAAATTCTACACTGGGGCATCTTCCCACAATACAGTTTAGTAATAATATCATTTCACTGATTGCTTGTAAACCACATTCAAAAAGCTCATTCTGACATGTAATGGTTTTAATGTACACTGAAATCTCAAAGCATCTAAACAGAACAATTCGGGTGTGCGTGAAGCTTTAGTTCAAATTAGAAATTCATTATTCTTACATGCTCATTATTGTTTGCTTTCCTGCAGTACGCAGCTGGGTTAAGCTGATTCGAGAAAAGGTAGGTGACTTCTTGAAAAAAAGTTTAAGGTAATAATAATAATTTAGCCCAGTATGGAATGTAATACTCTTTCTTTAAGGCCGGCTATGTTTCTGGGATGTTGGCACCTGTGGGCATCGGTATAGCTGGGGCACTACTTATTGTTGGAGCTCTTTATGGCATCAGGCTGATCCATCGCAAGAGGAGGGACAACCTGAAGCACCAGAGGAGAAAGGTAAACCAGACAAGAGAACATAAAATGCTAAGTTCAAATGTCTTCTTCTTCTTAAAGTAGCATCTTTATGACACATACTTGGTATACATTTGATTTAGTATGTCCACTCATGATTGGTATTTGGTTTTTGTTGTCTACAGCAACCTACAGAAGTTAAAAGTGGACCGGACCAAGCAATGCTACTAGCTGATAGCTCTGAAGATGAATTTTAAGTCACTCAAAGAAGAATGTCTGTCCCCACAATCATTTTAAAAAGGCTTCAACCATCTCAAAATACTACAAGTCCTAACAACACATATTTGGAAAAACTTCAGTATGTGAATTTAATCTCACACTTATTATTTACATATATATTAAGGCACATTTTACTATATTTAATGTCACTCAAACATCAGCAGATTTCTATGGGTTAATATCTCTGCAAATAATTGAAGTGCCAGTTTGGCCACACAATTTAGTATTTAGTAAAGTAGTAGTCGATCAGCCAAGAAATGACTGCAGGGCTCCCAAGTGAGGAGATTACAAGTTCCAGACAATGCCACAGTCATTATCCCAAAACAAACAAACAAACAAACAAAAAACGAATTGGCCATGGGGAGGGAAGGATAGCGTTCTCTCTCTCTGCTTTCAATCACCAGCAAATCATGGGCATCTGTCCTCAAGTATTGAGTATCATTGGTACAAGCATCAAACTTAGGTGAACAATATGACCCAAAAGCGATATGTTAGAATTGATTTGAATGATGACACATTTCCAATTTGATTCCACATGACCTATTCTTCTATTTTATGAAACTGTTTATAGAGTATGGATGGTTTTACATAGAGAGCTATGTCTTTTAAAGCAAATACTTGGTCATTTTAGTGACATTTGCCTTGTATATTCAGTCACGGTAAAAGTCTTTAAAATGGTTGAGGTTTGAAACTTGCTTTATTTTTAGGTAGTCTGGAAAATGCTTGTTTTTTCCATTAATGGATTAATACACAGCATTCCAGCTACATTCCAATAAAAGCAAAAAGGAAAACATTTTACAATTGCATTATTTTACATCTAGTGGGGTTTTCGAAGTGCACATTGTGTGTCAACTGATCTTATAGTACCAAAATTTCTCAAAGGACATGGCTGGAATATTAGCATTTAGACTCTAATCTGTTGCTATGGCTGGATGCATTAAATAGCAAAGACTAGACACACAAAATGTACTGCAGGTTCTACAAGAAAACAGTTCATATCAAATTGTTCTAGAAATTAAATTATAATAAGTTACATTCTGACAGTTAGTTAACATATAGTTACAGCATTGTGCCAAAGGCATGTGATGTATGTTGATCTTAAATCTAAATCTCTGTTACTGAAAAAATAGGAAAAGTGATACTGGATTGTCGACCTTGAAAGTGCTGGAAAAAATATATTTCACTTTTGAAAAGCTGCTCAATACACGTGTCTTGGATGATCGACTACATCTGAGGTAATGAGAAAATTTGTGTAAATCATTTTTGGCCAAACTGTGAAGGTATGTTCTTGGAATTGTGCAGATTTCCTGTTTGTAAGTACTGACTGCAATCCTACTGTATTTAGAATAGATCAAATCATTTTTGTGTACAATGCTCTTTAAGAGAACACCTACATCATTTACAATATGAAAAAGTTTCATTATTATTTTTTTGATGCAGCTGCTTATGTCATGGTAATATATTTTTAAGTTTTTGCTAATATAAGTGTAGGGTCATCATAAAAAAAAACACAAAAATCAAAGGTATCATTGTACACTAATGGAGTACACTATGTTTACTGTAGCCAACTTTCTGAAAGTAAACACATGCTCCATTAATGCATACAATGAACAACTGTATATATTACATGGATCATGTTTGTGCATAAAGTATACATTGTACTGTACGAGGTTTATTGCTGTATTATTGCTAATTATCGTTGACAGCTCTTAAATTTAATGTATTGCTCCAATGCCTTTGTGACAATCTAACAAATTGCACTTGTAGTTATAAACATTGCCTGTGTTTGTGTTATTTCTGTTGTCATAATGATACATTAAAGGACCTGAGAGTAAAAAAATAGACTGATTGCTGATATATGGACCTTTTTTGCAAACTAGAGGTATGTTAATTAGTGAGAAATGTAGAAAATGAATACAGAAAAAAAATCCAAATTTATTTGACCTTCAGTGCTGCACAGCATATAAAAGATCAGATTTTTTTTTTTTTTGCCATAGGCTGCTCTGGTTGATCCACTGACAAATGACTAAACATAAAAGTACAGGGTGTCCCAAAAGTCTCAATTCATAGGGGAAATTAACACTTTTTAGCACAAATGTCCTCCAAAATTTTTCATACTTAGTCTATTTAATATTCTTCTCAGACAGCATTTAAGAATGCCTTTGACAAAAGAAGACGTATTGAATTCTCACGGCTGGATCGGGAAGCTGTCACAAGGTTGCGATGGACTATAACAGGAAACGTGGCAAGCACATCACACACAACACTGTTGCCAAACTTATTAACAAACTCAAAAAGACTGGAAGTGTTGTGGACCAACCAAGACGTGGACGTCCACCAACATCCACTGACAAAGACACAACAGACGTGGCGCTGGCATACATACTCCCCCTGTATGGAGACTTTTGGAACACCCGGTAGATATAAAAGCATGACCTGCCATGTAATCCCCAGCTTTACAGAAACATAATGACCTAGTAAGACCAATATTTATAACAAATCATGCATTTGTAAATACTAATCAAATACTAATTAATGATCTCATTGCTTGGATGAGCCTATATGGTTGGTTTTCTTTAGTTAAAGTACATCAGCATCTATGATGTGTTCTATATGATAATAGACAGTCTCCGCAATAGACTGTCATCAAGTGTTAATGGTGGGCATTATGGATGTGAAAACAGATAAAAGAACACATAGCACAGCTGTAGGTTTAACGATGGGTTGGTATTATGACCATCCAGAGAATCCATATAGCTCACTCTTTCTTTACTTTTGGCAAAAGTGATGGGCCTCCTTGTCATTCTCATTTAATATGTAGTAGTAATGGTAATAAACAGACTGCTTGGACCCTTTTCACAAACATATATTGAGGTGTTTGACACCATCAACTAGCATACACTGGAACCTCAAAAAAAAGAAGAAAGAAATCAAATTAAATAAAAAACACCAGACATCATTTTGGACGAAAGTGCAGTAGAACATCTTCCATATACCATACAACGTTGTGTCAAATAAAATACTTTATTTGCAACAAAATGTCATCTCCTTTACAGAGTTTGCGTTAGAGGATGATAAAGCAATTTTCATTTGTGTTCTTGATTCTTAGAATTTCCTCATTTCTATGTCCTTCATCAAAATGAATATTATTGCTAGTATTTCAGTGTGTAGATGAAATTAATTTTTAAATTCATTTTAATATTTAAAATACAAATTCAACATTACCAATACCCACACCCAGCCAGATTTTGTGAGTATGGCTTTCAGGTTAATAAGACAACACTAAACAGGGTGAGGCCAAAACAAGCCCAGGTTGATTTTATGTGTCAGGATTGTCAAGATCACAGGCAGCAAATAATAAGAGACAATACGACAAACAAGATTCACGTCCACTGCACTTGTACTTTAACAGACGTTGATGTGAAGCAATAATCCAACTTTATTATTCATGTTTACCAGAGAGAAAACTTCTGTCTGAAAGTTTAGACGTTTTGACTGGCTTTCATCGTATTTTCACCGAGCACAGTCAAACACTTAAGTATCATACAGTATTAAATTAAAGGCAGTAGTGGACACAATTGTTACTTACTTCGGGTATTGTATTTTTTTAAGATTTAAAAAAAAAAATAGAAATCCACACAATTTTTAAGATTGGGTTGACTTTACTGGAAACAAACTAAGACCTTAATTGTCTCAGTTGTTAATTAAGTTTATAAAATGTGTTTGATAAAGGTGGGTTGTTGTTTCCATCACTGCAGCAAAACTAGAAAATCGTGGACAGTTTGACGTGTCTACAGGATAGCCATCAAAACTATTATCCTGACCATTTCTCTCACCCAAATGAACCACTGCCACTTAACACCGCCCAAGGAGAAGCACCAGAGAAACTGGTTCTATAGATAACCAGATCATGTATTTCATTTTTAACACTACACATAATGACTAGAGATTTTTCATGCTGAAAATCTGAAGCATGTAACAGTTACATTCCTGGCACTGTAGTTGATGCTCATTCTTCCATTCATAATATTTGGTTGTACAGTTTCTCTCTAATCTGGTCATGCCTGTAGTCAGGTGCAGATGCCAGTCTGATATAATAAGAATGAGGAGTTATCAATTGCAATAAAAAAACTGCTGGATGTGAGGAACTTTATTTTACTTATCAGACTGTTACTGTCTGCTAAGCTGAGCCGACTGAAGTAGGAGATGACCCGGGGGCGAGAGATTTTCTGCTCGTTTCAGACGCTCTGTCTCGACTGAAGGCTCTCTGTGGAAGTCGTGGTGTGCTGCGCTCTGCCTCCGGATCTAAATAGTGCAATGGACTCATTGAGATCTCAGGTTTAGTTATAGAATAATTGTTGACATGTCTTTACTTTGATTGCAAGGCTAGGCAGAATGTTGCAATTGAGCTGCATTACAGTGCAAGTCCAGATGATAGCATTACATCTTCAGACACTGTTAAAGTTAAAACAGACTTTATTTAAATGTAGATCAGTGAAAGCTGTAAAATGTGAACAATTCAGCTGCTTCCTCTTCCACTTATCTTGGCCTTGCTCCTCTCTTCTACTTCCTCCAGCTTTCCATATACAGTAAGTAGTCCAGTCTTTCCCTCTCCTCTATCTCCAGCAGACACCGCATCCTGAAGCTGACGCGTTAACTTAATTACACACTCCACAGAATTATAAAATTATTTCCAATTTTCAGTTGTCTGACCTGATCTTATATACGTAGTTGTGTATGGTTTGCATCCCTAATTATTTCTGGTTATGAAATAATATTTATTATATTACTTATATATTAAAAAAAAATATCAACAAAAAAACCTGAACATTAAAAATAATACAAGGCAACAATCTAAAGCACAAGGCAAGACCGACAGATAAATACTGTTACTGTGGATGACGTCAGGCAGACTTACTGTATAACAAGAATAATTCACAAAATGCAAGTGTGGGCATACAAATAATTAAATAATACTTATACCACAATCTCCCAATTTTTGAGCACTTTTGTTACTTGTAATAATAAAGGAGCATCAGCGAAAGCTTACCCACTAACTGTCATTTCTTTGCATTACATTTCTTTGTCTGCTTTCCCCTAAACGCTGCTTTCAACAGTGAAATGTTATATTTAATATTGTGACTGCTTGAATCTGATTAATTTTCTGTAACAGTAGCTCTGGCAGTAATGTCAGCTGTAATTCAAATCACGTGTTTATATTAATGCACTCATTCTATTTTATATGCTCTTCTGTAGTAACAACGCTTTCACTGGGACTTGCAGGGAGGACACTCCACATAGCCTACGCCTAAAAATAATAGGAATTTAAAAAACAAGTTGTTACATAAAGACTACAATCGTTTATATGGTGAAGCTTTCTGTAAGGAGACATTTACGTCTCGAGTGTCAGTGCTTTGTAAATTTTATTTTCGTAGCAGCATATTCCAATAATAAAATGCAGAGTTCCTACGCAAAATGAATGAGAGATGGCACATCTAATACTTAACACCTTCCTTATTACTTGGCAAAATTGATTAATAAATAAAAACTTATTTTGTAATTGTTTTACTGTTGTGTTACTTTCTAAAATTAAATAACTTTTTATGAGCTAGAAGCTGGTCAGCCTAAGCTGTTTTTTTTTTTCAATGGGACACAAACTATTTAAAACTTTCTCCATTGCGAGTATTGACACTAGCATTTGTGCATATGAGCGTCAGTACCACATTAAAGAGCTCTGATCAATGGTAAGTGTTTATTCTTTGTTTCCCATAGCATGTATTTGCGCTTTTTGTTAATTAACTGTCCTAGCCCATCAAATGATGCCTGATGCAATTAAAGCGTCTGAAGAAATGGCTCCAGTGGACCAGTGTAGCGTGGAACTCTCCCACCCATGTAGAAATCACATATCAGCTTCAACAATAAGCACATTACTAGCACACTGCTCACAGCAAATCCTCAATGCAATCAAACACACACCACATTACATAAAAAAAACCTGCACTCTCTGTCAAATCACGGTATAAGAATAAACATGATGGAAAAAACACATCTTGTTTGAAGCCTCAAGTCAAACTAACACAAAACGTCTCGTGTCACTTCCTTATTTCAGCTTAATCTTATTCTGAATCTGCTGGTTTGATTCCTTTTTGCTCTTCTGAGATCCAGCTCTGGTTAGCTTCATACCAAATGACTCTCTGAGGACTTCAACCGCTACACTTGTGGTGTTTTAACTTTTTTTTTCTGTGTTCCCTGACTCTCACAGAGATATATCAAGTAAAGTACTTTGTTTAACCAGCAAAGATGGCCTTGAATGATTGTGCCCAGTCAAAGTTGTGTTTTTGACTGTTAGCGTACTGAAGAAAGAGAGGCTCTGACAGGGCCTGAGCTTAGCGTAGCCACAGTTTGAGCCGCAAAGCGTCCACACCATTGAGATAATATCTGAAGAGTCGCTTGTCCCTCACAAAACCCAAGTTTTCATACAGCTTCAGGGCAGATTTGTTAGTGATCTCTGTCTCCAGTACCACCTAGTATAGACAAACATAAAACACAAAGTGCCTAGGATTAAAGAAAAAATTATGTAATATAAATAATATACAATAATCTTTGTGTTATTGAAGCAAGAGTTTGCTATAGTGGGCTCTCAAATTTCAAGCTCACTCATCCATAAATAATCACCCACAATCACTATTACTTTCCTATTTGTCCAGATATAATAATTTCAGTATGTCGTTTAAGAAAATCCGTAAAACGGTATGTGTAAAAACTCACTTCATCACAGTCTCCCTCCACCATAGCATAGATGGCCTTCTTCACAAGGTTAGTACCTAAAACAAAGAAAAACAGCTTCGTGCAGGTTTTCCAAGGACATTTATTCCAAGTTCATGTGAGATGCATTTCCTGTCCACATCTAACACAGTGAATTACTAAGCTTATGTTGTGTATGGATAACTCTCATTGAAGTTTTTACTTCTTCAAAATTATTTTTAAAATATAAATCCTGGACCAAATGGACAATAAACTCTGGTCGTATTTCACGGCACAAAATGACCTGGTCATTAACATAAAGGAAGGAAACCTCACCAATGTTTTTCCGACGATGTTTGGAGTCCACAGCAAGCATGGCAATGTATCCACGCCGAAACATCTTCTTGTGCATGTCTAGTTTACACACAATTGCCCCCACACAGACCTCCTGTACCATTGCCTGAAATAAAAAAAATAAATAATAATGTTCAAAAATCAAACAGTGACGATCATTAATAAACTTATGTATAGTCATAGAAGCTCTAACTTTATCTGGCTTTTTCTATGCAAAATGTCAAAAGACGATAACACCAACATAGGGTTTCTTTTTTTCTTATTTTTTTACCCAAACTCTTCAGACACTGCAGTCAGAGCTGAAACTATTATTTAGCTGAGTTATTACAACGACCAGAGAAAAGTCAGACTATACAGAAAAATGAACATAGCGTTCTTATTCTTGTCTGCAGGCCATGACCATTAGTTCTAAAGAACTTCAACAAATTTAAAGTATCTGTAAAGCATTTGTGCACTGAGTGAGAAAGTATTACACTACTGCTACCATGGTCTACCTTTCCCAAGGTTGGTTAAATGTCAGATGAACTGTGCACTGGTAACTGAAAAAGCTAGCGTGATGCTCAGTGTTACACCACATCTAAAATATACAATATATAAGACAATTAAAAATTAAATAACATGATAAATCTTTCTAATATAGAGATGTGCCATGTGTCACTATGAATTACACAATTCTCACAAGTTAAACATCTATTGAGTTTTTTTTTTTTTTTTTTTTTTGCTAAACTAAGTCATGATCAGATCACCGCTTTATCAAATAATGTTGCTAGACTTTAAAAGTAGCATCTATCATAAAATAATGTCCAATGGGTTAGTTACTTTTTTATATATATATATACACATTACTTTTATCTAGACACAGATATGATCAAAAGACATGATAGAATTTCAGATTGTGTTTTTGTTACTTTTTTTTTTTTTTTAATTCTACGATGTTGCTCTCTAGTTCGTGCACACAAATGGTGCGGTCCAGCAGTAACTGTAAATATGCATGCTTATTTTATAGAATGTCCATTCAGGCATTAGCAGAGCTTCTTGACACCCAATGATCCAACTCAGGTTTCGCTTGCAGTCCTTGGGGCTTTGCAGTGGGAGTAGATTAGGCATGCTTTAGATAGAAATGCTATTAATTTTACAGAGGCCTTTTTGTATAGCTTGTGCTTCAATAATGCATGGTGGTTGCCAAATGAAACATTAGGCCAAATGAAAACCTTTCTCCTGAGAGCACCTGTACACAAAGCTACATTTCCTTCTAGCTACATTTCCTTCTAGCTACATTTCACCACTGATCCAAAATACAGATTAATATCTATTTCAGTTTGCTCATCAGCATTTCATCCTGAGCTTTAGTCAGTCAGCATGTACAACCTGGTAGTTCACTGAACCAGATCAGTTTACATGCAGCTGCCTACGTACCAGAAAGCAAAGCTGTGGCCAGTTGTGGATAAAGTACCGGTATGTATATATGGAATAAGGCTCGGACAGATCCTTGGTTATCAGTCTCATTATTCCTGGCATTTGAAGTTCAGACTCATAGTGCACATACACAACATCCTGACTTTGGTTTGCTCCTGTGGCAGGCGAATGGTTCAGGTCTAACCTGCACATCTCCAATACTGGTCCATCAGCAGCAGCGACAGTCTGAGATGTTACCTCAGGTCCTTGATCAGTCCTTAGGTAACATTTTGTGACATTATTACCAACATCATGTCCAATATTTGCATGACTTTGACAGGCTTCAGTTCGGGAGAATGTAACTATACTGTTGTCACTGTTCTTGTTCATGTCTTGGCAAGGTAAACTTAGTATGTGCTCTGGGTTGTTGGTGTTTTGGACGCAGCTGGATCTGTCACAGTGCTCTGCAGTCGCTTTAAGTCCATTCAAGTTCTCATCGTCTTTATGATTATGGAGAAAACCAGACACTCCGATACAATTTAAGCCGTTTATTCGTCGCTCAAACGTTTCACACTGGTGGTTCAGCTCTGAAAACGAGTAATCCCGGTTGTTCCCTCGCTCCAGGTTACGTCCGCACACATCTGGTTTCTGGCCAGCATCTGCCACCACCGAGTCCTGCAGCTTCCGCCCGCGGTTCTCCCGCTCCCCGGGGACAGAGCACCCATTCCCGGGGAAGGAAATCATCTCTGCCCGGGATCCGGTGCCAGGCCCAGTCGGAACCGCGGCCATCAGCGTTCACGTTACAAAACCTAATAAAGGAAGCCGTATTCACCAAGTCTCATCACTGAGACACCGAACAAAACGCATCCATAAAAACGACAGTTCATTTTCAGCCTCAGATAAGCGCCTGCTCGCTTACTGCCTGCACCGCATCGTATTCCTCACTGCCGTAAAGCGCTGCGTCCACTGAACAGCCATTACTGCTGCAAAGCAGTTTCACGACACACCACGGCATATCTTTTACAGAGACGGGGAATCATGTTTACAATTATGCAACAGTCAAAAAATGTAGGGTGAATTCTGGTGTACTGGGACATTAGGTAAATTGGGACAGTTTAACTTAGCAGCATTTATTTTTTTATGGCCTGAGAAGTGAAAATCAACCCTTGATAGAAATAAAATGACATCAAACAAGGGGCGTGATCAATATAAAACAAAAAGTTACCCCAAACTAACAAACAAACAAACAAACAAACAAACAAATCCTTTGGCTGAGGTTATACAATTGCCATGACTAGTATATTACATATATGCATAATGGCCAATTTACTACCGTACATTGTGAAAATATATAATGCTTCTTAAGTCCACATCTACATAGCTTTCAGATATATTTTTTAATTTAGTATGCTGTTTGTGTAATTTTAGAGATTTATTTGATGTTTATTTTTTAAGTCCTGTATGATGCTGCTACTCCAAGAAAAAAAGGTAAAATTTTATACTTTTATTGGTGGTTTCTACTGGGATTTTTAATGAATCTGTTTTACAAACATATATGGAAGTATAAGAATGTCACAGAAGACCACGTAACACACACACACACACACTTAGACAACCATGAAATATGCATAAGCGTGGCATGGATAGACCACCACACAAAAACACTACTCACTAGCAGACACTAGACAAAGACTGTGATACAAACGTGACTTAAATACTTGTGCTAATTAAACCAAAACGTGAATCAGGTGCAAACAACGTGACGTGAGCGTCGCGATCAAGTGAGAAACTGATGGTCGTAGTCCTGCGCTGTATTAAGTATGACAATGACAGAAATAAATAAAATGTCAGTGACAAATTAAAATAGTCTTCAGTCAGTAAGTTTGGAAGGAATGTCATGCAGGTATTTGTAGTGCAGTACTGCTAAAGCAGGAGAAGAGGGCGGTGTTGTTGCGTTGGTGTTTTTTACCTCACATCCTCACACGCAGTAATGATAGCATTGAGCTTATTTGTTAATTTGTACATTTAATTTAATTCGCAAACTTTTGTTCAAAGTTTTAACGATACTATAATAGTGTACATGAGCAAACTATTTGAAGAAAAGTTTATTTTATTTTATTATTCTGAACGACTAATGCTTATTATGATAATAGTGATTGTTAATAGTGTAGGCCCTACACACACACACACACATTAACAACATCATAAACTTTCAAATACAACCATTTGTGACTTGAGAAATTCTGAATATCTAATGTTTTGTTCGACGGGGCATGCTGTTATAGGAAAATAATCAACACAAAGCGTTCCATGCGGTGTTAGGTTTGTTAACTACCTACTGGTTTAATATGATAGAAATAACCCAGTGAAATGACTCACTCAAACAAGCTATGTTTAATAACCCAGCATTTTTTTTTTTGTAGGTTTTTGTAGACTTTAAGTCCTTTTCGGAGATTAATTAATTGTGTTAAGGATAATGTATTCATTTTTTGTAGTTTTTTTTTTTTGTAGTAGTGGTATGGCTATGTTTGGCATCCATCAAAAACACACTTGTTGTGTAGGTGTGTTTGCAGGTGTGTTTGCAGGTGATATTAGGTTAGTAAGTATACACTGTAAAAAAACCTGACAGACAGACAAAAATTAAAAAAAAGAACAAATTAGGGTTGCCAGTGAAGTACTGTAAAAATTAACAACTGTAAACATCTGTACAGTAAAGCACTGTAATATCTTATATAATATAAAATAGCACATTATAAAGTGCTCATCCATTTGCTTATTTGGCTGATGCTTTTAAATAAAAAAAAGCACCGTACAATTGATGCAGGATACAGCTGATCCAAAGGTTAAGGTCTTACTCATGGACCCAGCCATGGCAGTTTGGAGGTGCTGGGACTTGAACACATAACCTTCTGTTCTCTAAATCAAAGACTGCAACACTGAGCCACCATGGCTAGCCTGATTAGCTTACATTGATTCAACCGTTTAGTATGAGTTTAGTTCAGTGGTGGAAGTGGTTGAATCAGTGCAAGCTAGTTGAGCTAGTTGCAGTGGGTCAGTTGTTTAGGCTTCAAATAACAGATCACAAGGTTGTGTGTTCAAATCCCAGCACTGCCAAACTGCAACGCATGGGTCCTTAAGTAAGACACTTAATCTTCAGCTCAAAAGTAGCTTTTTTTTTTTTTTTTTTTTAAATGTGCCAGCCAGATGAGTAAATGTACTGGATTATGTGTTATGCTATACTATGTAAGATATTACAGGACTTTACTGTAAATATGTTTACAGTTGTTTATTGTAATAAAAAAAAGTTACTTTATTGGCGACCCTGTTACCAGTAAATTACTGTACTGTAGTTTACAGTCTGCACTCATGCTGGCAGTGTGCTGAGCTGAGACTCTCTGTGAACTGCACTTACTGTATTTTTACACATCAGCACGTGTTGATGCGAGCTGTCAGTCAGTGTGTCATTTTCACTGAAATTAATGGTAATGGTAGGGTACTGGATAGCAAAAATCTTCACGAACTTGGCCTATATGTGTGTTCTTGCGCGCGCGCGCGTGTGTGTGTGTGTGTGTGTGTGTGTGTGTGTGTGTGTCCTTGTGGGTGCACACATACACTTAATCTTGTGCATAACCTACTCTTTGAAAGCTAAGCCTTCAGGCTGAGAACTCTCTGATGAGCTAGAATCAGACATGCACAATCAGTTTCTCTCTTTTAATCTCCTTTGGAGGCCTATCTATTTGAGCAGGCTCTCCTTAATTACTGTCTCTCTCACTTAGCAGTGTGTGACTGAGTGTGAGAGCACTACCATAGGAGTGGCTGGGAACCCCATCCTCTCAGTCATGCTTAGTCATCATAGCTTGCTCCCTGGTTCTCATGTTGAAATAGAACATTCTTTATGAATAGATGGAAATATTACAATAGAAACAGATATAGTCAAGCTGACCAGAGTACAAGCTCACCACAGTACACCACTATAATCATACTGCTTAATTAAAGTGTTATTAAATCAGAAATATTTTTAATGTTTAAATGTAAAAGATTGTCCCTGCAATATTGTATTTCTGTCAGTGTCCTGATCATTTATTCAGTACTCTTTAGTAGGCAGTGTGGTGGCGCAGCAGGTAGCCTTTCCACCTCATTGATCGAAGGTCCGATCCTGAGCTCAGGTGACTGCCTGTGTGGAGTTTCTGTGAATGCTGTGTGTGAGTTTCCTCCCACCTCTCAAAAACGTGCCAGTAGGTGGACTGGCTAAGATAAATTGTGCCTAGGTATGAGTGAGTGTGTGAGTATGTGCCTGTATGATGACCTGCTATGGACTGGCATCCTATCCAGAGTGTGTTCTTGTCTCACGCCCAGTGTTCCAGGGATTGGCTCTGAATCCTCCACGACCTGAATCAGGATAAAGCAGTTACTGAAAGTGGGTGAGTGAATGCTCTTCAGTGATTGTTTGATCTTCAGCGCTTAGTCACGCTGGATCCAGAGCCTATCCTGGGAATACTGGGTGCTAGGCAGATATACACCCTGAATGGGGTGCCAGTCCATCTCAGGGCACCATGCACAGACATTCACACACTCATTCACATAGGGGGCAATTTTACCATAGCCAATCCAAGATTAAGAAGGAAATTAAGAAGGATTTAGGGACCCTGTATAGAAACATCAGCCTGTTTTTATGTGGTGGGTTTACAAGCAATGCATTAATGTAATGTAATTAGGGTCTGTGATAAGATAGGGTCTCTCGAAAGATAAAGTGAAAGAGCAAAAATCTAATAGAAAATTAGATTTGAATTAATTGCATAAAAAACATGCCTATATAATTCTTTAACTGGCTGCATCATAATTTGTGCAACAGAATGCAAAATATACTGTACAGTTAAAACATATGATGTTGAATTTTTATCTGAAATATTTTAATGTGCTAGTGCAATCACTGACATTACTTATTTATTGGCTTCTAATTACCACAATGAACAATGTCTTCGGTATAACTACTGCTGTCATATTCAATTGCCCCTCTTCAGCGTCTCTATTTATGTTTTTAACGTTTCATGCTGCGGGACACAATGCAGGTCCTGGAGAGGAGAGGGCTTTAATTAGTTTCTGTTAAGTTGATTAAGAGGGAAAAAGTTCAGGGTTGAGGCCAGACAAAAGCCACTCTGGCCAGTCGCAGGTGTTCTAAAATGTCTGCCAGATTCTACTGGCCAGATTAAAGTCACTCAAGCCTCTCTAGAGAAAGCCTGTCGCACTGCTGCAGAGGGTAAGGAGCTCTTATGGGGAAACTTTCTCTTTTTAAAAATAGCAGACGTTTGTCCCACTTCCTGCCATGACTGTCTAATATATTTATGGTTGTATATGGAAGAGTGAATGTATTTCTTTATAGTTAGGCAAACTAGTTATGTTCTAAAGTGCTAGAAACATTAGTAGCTAGATTCTTCCAATGCTAAAACCAGAGCAAAGTTGAGACAAAACACAATAAGTTGTTCATGGGTCATTTGGACCTCCCAGACTTCTGAGCCTGTCCATGCGTAAATGCAGCTATCAGCTGTGCCTTATTTGGCTCTTTCTAAGGAATATGTCATCTGGTCAATCACATGCACAAGACTTAGACAGAGTTCTGAGGGAACAACCATGCTTATCATGTGATCCTCCATTGTCTTTTCGAGTTTAAAATTAATGGTGTTATTTGGCCTGGCATGTGAACACATGAACTGAGGCTTATTAAGGCAGGCATGGCTGTATTGTCCCGCAAAAAGTATAAAGAATATAGGCAAAGGTAAAGATGTTGGGTTTGCCCCATTTGAAGTGTAGTGACTGTGGAGAATCTCTATTTTCAGAGCAAAAGAGAGCAAAACTTAGACTAAATAATACGTACTCACTAACTATGGCTCAAATGAGGGTGCAAGCAAAAATAAGACAAAAATAATGGAGGATGGAGGAAAAGGACAGGAGGGATAGAAAAGCAGAGAGACTGCACTGGCAGCCCTGGCACACTCAGGACCCCTTACTGTCTGATCGTCCTAGGGCCTTTTTGACGGGCGCCAACACAACAGGGAAGAGAGACAATTGGACAACAGCAAGGCTCATGACAGTGTTTGTGTGTGTGTGAGTGTGTGTGTGTGTGTGTGTGTGTGTGTGTGTGTGTGTGTGTTGGGGGGTGTAGTTGCTTTAGAGAGAGGAGAAAATGAGGAGAAGAGAACAGTCTTGAACTCAGAGAACAAATCGAGATTGAATGATGGAAGACATGAAAGGTGTGATGGTTAAGAAAGTTATGAAAGGGCAAATTAGAAAAGTGGGTAAAGGAGGGTGACTATAAACAACAAACACAGAAAGCGAAAAGATAAGCCAAAATGGAGATGAGCAAATTAAAGAGGGGGAAACTGTATTGTAGGCAAAATAGATAGGGGTGATAACAGAAATTAGGTGGCAAAGGAGGAGAGAAGTGGAGAGATAAGTGGGGATTGTAGAAGGGAATGAGAGGGAGTTCACTGGGGAAAGGAGGAATGTCTTTATCATAGCGGCAGATCATGTTTTTTGCACATTATTCCAAGTGAACCATCTGCTTGAGATAGATAAGCCTTTGAGGGAGAGAGACAGAGAGAGAGACAGAGAAAGAGAGAGAGAGAGTTGTTTTGTTGGTACAATAATAGAAGGCTAAAGGAGAAACTAGATAAATGGTATTCACCGCACAATATGGACAGCAAGAGGAAGCAATGATACACTCACATGATTTTAGTTTATCTTTGGTTTATCCATTTATCCTCATGGTACTGATATTCTATATTGTTAGTGTATAGTTTGCATTTGCCACTATATTCCGTCCTATGTCCAGGAGACACTATTTTTCATCCAACTGTAAAAATGTACAGGAATGGAATGACAACAACAACAACAACAACACTCATTCACATGACCTGTCTCAACTAAATCAATTTAACTGCATGTTATTATAGGTTATACCAGAAGTCTGTTGAATGCTCAATTTTGTATAATTAATGTGTTAATAAAAATGTGTCATTATACAACTTTACAGTTTGTAATAATTCATTTTCTATAACACCGCAGCTCGGACAGTATCGCCTGGTGCAAGGATCAGTCTATATTAATGCGCTCATTCTAATATGTCGCCACTTCTCTATAGTAACAGCTTACACACTGACTTGTATAGCAGACGCTCCACATAAACAGATTAAAAAATTGTGTATAATTGTTGATACGGTGAAGTCTTCTTTGAGGAGATTTTATTTAGCATATTTGGAAGGAGTCTCCAGTGTGTAGCAGATACTGGGCTGATAATGTGGCCCATTGGGGGGTAGAGTTAGAGGTTGGGGGTTCTGGGGGGGATTAGGAGATGCCAGTTGGATCATTTTACAGCTGCCGGACCCTGGGCACCCCCCAGCCTCCTAAACAATGAGGATTAAACCCCTCTTGTTCTTAAACTCTAAAAACAGCAGGGTGACCAAGACTGTATTCCTTACTTTACTCTTAGCATTAAGCTGCACTGGAGGGGTAGGCGAGCAAGGTTTGGGTTTAGGGGGTAGGGGCTCCATCACAAAAATTAATCCCTGAATTTTTTTCCCATTTGCAAGGTGAGATGTAAATATTTATATTGATGGTGAAATTTAAAGCAAAATACCAAAACCAACTTGCACATATGCTGTTAGTTAGTCCTAAGAGTGAAATGACTGAAAATACTGACACTACCCCCAGGCAAGATTAATCAATTAACCATGTTACAAAGCTTTAGCCACAAAACAGCTTTTCCAAATGAGATTACCAAAGTTTAGACATGGGTTTACAAGACAGGGCACTTCCACATTTATAGATATTTACTACAGAGAGGTGAACAGATAATATATGTAAATCCGAACATAAATACAGACAGAAGCATAAACAGAACTATGCATACTATCTCTGCTACACCTCAGGTTTTGCATTCAGATTCCTCAGTACGCTGACAGCTGTTACATCCTATATTCTTCTCTTTTCAAACATTGTATTAATAATCTGTAAAAACATAGTAATTGCACTCTAGTAGTGAACAATATAGTTTTCTTTTCACAAATTGAAAGATTTAGAAGTTGTGCTTGACAAGGATCTCTTTTACATTGCATGCATCAGATTTATGGTCAGGATCAAGTACAGAATGTGTGTAAGAGGAAAAGGTAAAAAGTGGATTAGTGGAACCACATGACAAGCCCCTTTGGTCCAGCTGAGTTTCCCATCTTAAATCCAACAGCACGATGGTGATGTGGGGCAGGAGAAAGGCAACACACATATAAAAAGCCCTCTTTTGTAAAGAACTCAGTGAAAAAGACAGAAAGGGTTTTTGCTTCGCCTGTCTTCATGACCTATCAAAGCCAATCAGTGTGTAAAGCCTTCGGAGCATTGCTCATATTGCAGGCTCCCTCTGACAATGGTGCATAACGATGGCCGCTACACTCATCACATCCAATTTAAATCGTCATGGACAGGTCCACTGAGAGGGGCAAGGGGAGGGGAGGTCATGGGAGCTGAGGCTTTGTCCAAACTCTTCAACATTCATGTCCCTTACCTATCATTCCACCGTGTTTCAACCCCTTCCCGAAACAAAAGGTACAAAGGTAGAGAGAACAACAAAAAAAGTCAACAAGTACAGCCTGTCTATGATTTCTTTACTGGTAAAAGCTCTCTGGAATGCCTGAATTTTTCTGAATGCATTATCTGCTTGTCTGGTGGTGAAGAACTTTTGAGAATGTGGATGGAAATGGTCCAAATGGTCTAAAACATAATGGTCCAAAACATTTTTTTTTTTAAACAAACCCTAAAACAAAACAACAATACACTATGTAGCCTTAGGTAGAAGTCCAGATGCTCCAAGAGGCTGCTTTTCCCCTCAAGTGAACTAAAAAGACAAGACCTCCCTTAGTCGCATTGTCAAACAAATCCTGAAACAAAAAAGAAAACCTGGCACATATTTATTCTCTCATACACACTAGTTAAACTAGTGGCTCTCTGGCCAATTTCGGAAGCTTGGATTTTTTCACTGGCCCTTGTTAATCCCTCTCCTCTTCTTCTCTGCTGGCTGAAGCCATTGGGCTATCTTCCCACATGCTTCCCACTCTGTTCTCAAACCCATTCCTTCTCAAGATACAGCCTTGTTGCGAGATAATATTTACCCGTCAGCCCGAACAATGACTGACTCTTGGCAATTAAACAGCATTTCCTACAAAGGGATCCATGGCACACTGATGTAATGGCATTACTTTTGGGACAATTTATCCACTGAATAGTCAACAGGATTTCGTCTCTCATGGGGAGAAACTCCGCTTTACCAAGTTACCAGTATTACAGGGTTTTTACTTAAGCTTATATTCAAGGTTTAGAGATTAGTGACCGCCCTCCCAAAGGTAGCAGAAAGAATCAGGTGGAATCACAGGCCTGGGGTGCTAGATTTATTCTATTGCTTTTGGCCATTTCTAGTGACCTGCAGTGTCTATCCAGGGATCATGTCTTTTGAGCTAATACATTAGGAATTAGGAAACAGAAGTGGATTCTACATTTATGATTAAACAACCACATCAGTCCTTTTTTATGTAATTCCACATTAATTATTTTGATTAATTGTTCTGCTAATGATATTCATAGTGTTTTTCAATATCTTACGGAATCTCAATATAACAACCTTTTCAAAACAGAAACGAATAGGTGTATGTTGGAGAACAACATCATGTCTATGATTTGGTTCAAATGATTTCAAAGATCACAATATTTCACTTCTTTATGATATATAAAAGCCCTTGGTCTGGATTGTGTTTGTGGGCTGTTCTTGTCTCTTTTGGTAACTCCTGCTTCAATTTTAGTCATGTAGCACATGGTGACCTCTGAACTCAGCAAGGCTCTTGACTTGATGCTTGGAGACCCAATGGCGCAGCCAACTCTATTACCACACAGTGAGAGGCTAATTACGCCATTAGTACTCCACAGAAGCATAGCTACACACAGCTTGTCCCTGTTCTCTTTACCAGCCATTTTAATTACCAGTTAATTGTCTGCCTCTCTTCCAAGTTTTAAACACACTGTATTTAGCCTGTTGTTATTTCAGATATACTGTTGTTCGTGCTTAACTACTGTGAAATATGGAAATGTTTTGAGTTACCTTTAGTTTACCTGACCATTGTAGACTGTTGTATTCATTCATTCATCCATTCATTCATCTTCAGTAACCACTTTATCCTGGTCAGGGAGGATCCAGAGCATATTCCTGGAATGCTAATGCAAAGCAGAAATACACCCAGAATATGACATCAGTCTATCTCAGGGGACCAGTTCACTTACTGGCATGATTTTGGGAGGTGGGAGGAAACTGGAGAACCCGGAGAATCCCACAAGGACACACAGAGAACATGTGCAACTCCACACAGACTATAACCCAAGCTCAGGATCTGGGCTCAGCTCAAATCTGGGACCCTGGAGCTGTGAAGCAGCAACGCTATCTGCTGCAGCACCATGCCACCTGTGTTGTATTTGTGTGTTTCAAACTCTATTTGTCTTATTTACTGTGTTTAATAAAACTAACACACACCCTAATGAATTCCGAATATATAATTAATAACTTTATTCGTTACAGTTCTGTGAAACTAACACCAGTTCTATAGGACACTTTGTTGATCTTTTTTAAATTGGTGATGCTGATAGGAACTTGACATTTCCATGCACTTTATGAAGAAACAGTAATGGCCTTTCACTGAANTGTGTGTGTGTGTGTGTGTGTGTGTGTGTGTGTGTGTGTGTGTGTGTGTGTGTGTGTGTGCGTGTGTGTGTGTGTGAGACTGGTGGATTTAAGTCGGCTGTTCAAAGACTGGCTTTTTGCATTGTTGGTCTGGAGAGGATTAGGGCAGGAGAATGGACCTTCTAATTAAAAAGGATAAGGAGGCAGAAAACTAGTGAGAGGCACATGGAAGGGTAGAGAGAATGAAAAAGATTGAAGGAGCAGTTTGAACAAGAGAAGAAGAAAAGAAAACAGAAACAGTTTTAGGCATCACTTCTTCAGACAGACAGCTATTCAGGCCAGATTAACTTTACACTTCACTGTCTCACTCCATCAATTCTTTGTTCTTGCTATTTCTAATCGCTCTATTCCTCAGTTTGTTTTGTAAATACACTGGGCAAATGGAAAATTTACAAGGCACTTGTCCACTTGTGTTCTTCTGGGTGTCTTAAATAGAATGCGTGTTTACTCGGGCTGAGAGCAGGGACAGTGGGTGGGTTGTTTACTTTAGGATTTCTACATTGTGGTTTTGTCTTTCCCACCTCCATTCCACCCAACTCCTCCCTTCTGTCTGTAGGTGTTCAATTAGGCCAAGCCTTGTCCACAGTCGCAATGTCGAATTCACAAACAATCTTTCCGTAGAGACAACAAGCAAATGTGTGGTTATACTGCATGGTTGCATATAACCATTTAAAATACATTACAACCCTAAAGTTGTTTTGAATTACAATTCAATTAATTGATTGAAATTGATTGATTAAAATTTGACTAATAAATTAGCCTATGAAGAGAAGAAAGTGATGGCCTCACATCAGCCTTTCAATTTGTCAGGTTTTATAGCTAGACCATAGTTATACTGCATATATATATGCAGTGTGTGTGTGTGTGTGTGTGTGTGTGCAGTATAACTACTGTGTTCAGTAAACTACTGAATCATATATACATATATATATATATATATATATATATATATATATA
>CM074963.1:8281511-8294863 GCA_037577455.1 Pangasius macronema
TATATATATATATATATATATATATATATTTAACTTGATTCAGTAATCTAGTCATTATCTGGTATTTGTTTCAGATTTAGGCTATTATTATTATTATTATTATTATTATTATTATTATTATTATTATTATTATTATGCTTTTGCCATAACAATGTCCTTCAACCGGTATATGACAGTGTTTGTAAACATATTCGAGCATTATGATGTTCACACAATTCCCTACAGCTAAAAACTCGTCATTCATCTTCAGTAAGCGCTGTAACATGGTCAGGGTCGGCAGTGGCAGATTTAGGAGGTCTGTCCTTAGCTGGACTTAAGTTAAAATATAAAATAATAATAATATAAACTTCAGTTACTAGCCCAGACTAGCTGTAAACCATATTATTTAGGATTAATGGTATGTAAAAGACGGGCGTAAAAATAGTGTCTTAATGGTCATGTTGGACAAATATAACCCTTAACATTGTTTTAATCATCTTTCCCAGTTCATGAGACCTGTTTAAAAATCTGGGTGATTAATGAGAGGGGTAAACTTGACTGAAAAATAAGGCCTGGACTTTGTGTATTTGTGTATTTGTGTATACCAGTCAAGTGGGCTGTCAGACAGCCTTTTCCAGGCAGATCGACGCTGAAGGTGGCTGAGTGTCATTTCACGTTTTAAGCACAAATGTCTGGGTTTTATCTCAGTCACAGGAATTAGTCCTGGCTCCTGCTGCCTCTTGCATCTTCCTTTCGATATATAATGTATCTGTAATCTGTCAGTGCCGTGCAGGGCTGCTCGTGGAAGGTGCTGGGGGCAGTGTTCCGTCCTGCCTTCAGGAAATAAAAGAGAATTACATTTAAACCGTTGAGAGTAAAGTGGCATATTTCACTGGAGACATCTGTGCCACATTTGACAAAAGCATCATAAACTTAATGTCGCCTGAACTGGTAGAGAGGATGCTCTTCTATCATTTAAGTTTTAGGGCTTAGAAGGTGAACCAAAGCCTTCAGTTCATCATGCCATCGTTATTTAATCATATATAATGTAATTATAAAAATATTGTTAAATATATTTCTTATTTAATAAATGTTTATTATTTAAAAAAAACAGTAAGGATGATCGCTATTATTATTATTATTATTATTATTATTATTAGAATTATTAGAATTATTAAACAATACAATGATTTAAATATCTTTTAAATGAAAGTAATTATTATTATTATTATTATTATTATTATTATTATTATTAAATACTCCTCCTCACTGTGGAGTCTGGGAAAGTGAAATTTGCTGTAGGTAGAGTTTGTGCTGAAAGCTGTAGAAACACAATGCAGAAAATGAATGAGCTCGAAAGCGCAGTCACGCGCAGCGTCGCGTAATTAGGGCAGCGCGTGCGGCCCAGATTAGCTCGTTAATTTCTTGGAAAAATGCAAGAATTAATTATTGAGCGGATGTGGAGCAACTGGTGGATGATGTCTGGGGTTTCAGCTAACAGATTGAGCGAAGCAGCCGTTAGGATGTCTAGAGGATTTCCACAAAATAGCCTATGATAAACTGTGAAAGGGATTGCTCCTCTATGCACAGGTCATTTCACTGTTTACTGCACATCCGCTTTCTGTTGCGGCTTTGCTCGGAATGATTTTCAGTGCTTTAATAGTTTATACTATTAAAGTTTATCACGCCATTTCAGCCTACTGATTTTTAAGTTCTCTTTCAGATTTTTTTTTCTATATTAGCACTCTCTATTGATGCTTATAATGGCGTAGTCGGACATTTGATATGGGCTGTTTGTTTATCTTAACTCTGAATAATCCTTGTTAATCAACACTTGTCAAGTCCCGCGTCGAAAATCTAATTACCGGGTGCAATTAATTAAGAGAGAATTACCCGGGGAGTGTCAGTAAAGTGTCGACTAGCATTACCCAGGATCCCTGCAAGTTTCTTGCCATTTACCGAGCTGCTGTTAGCATTTTAATGACAACTGATTGAAATGTACACGAGAAAATGGCAATGCTTTAGTTTAAAAGTTGCAGAGCCACAAAACGGAGCGCTGGGTCTTCCAGCTGGGGCTCATTGTTTATCGCCAAAGGGCCTTTTGTTATCACCATCATTTATCTGGTCAACAGTAGCCTTTGTCTTTGCAAATGGCCCCCAATCAGTCTGTCTACTTTGGAAACAATTAGCTTGTCTTGAAACCCCATGGCCACTATGGAAATGCTGAGCCATGTTGCGTCTTATAGTGTACACCTTCAAATGGACTCTGGTTGCGTCCCAGATAGCAAGCCTACAGCACTTACACTTAGTGTTTCGTCCAGCGCGTAGATCGAAATTTAAAAGACAACTAAATATAAATAGATAAACAAACAAACAAACAAACAGGTAACTTGAGGACTCCAGTAGGGAAGTTTTAGTAGGCTATAGGGAATGCTTTGGGTAGAAAATTGCAAAGAATAAACTAAATACTAAGTCGTATGCCATTTTAATTACTTAGCTGACGCCCTGTTTGGTTTTGTGTTTGTTCCCAAAGAAGGCGTGTTGCAATTATGGGATGTTTTGTGGCCCCGCCCCTTTCAAATACATACCGCGTCAGCACCTCCCTCCCCTGCGCCTTGTCTCGTGGCCTTGTCCTTGAGCACTACAGACTAAAAACGACACCACGGCTGGGGAGGCGGTTTTTGTTGTTGTTCCGTCTGGCAGTAGTGAACACAGGAGCTTCTCTCAACCAGGACTGATCATGATGTCCTACCTGAAACCAGCCCCGTACGCAGTGAACGGACTCAGTCTGACCACTACTGCGATGGAGCTGCTGCACCCGACTGTGGGCTATCCAGGTAAAACACAACTTTAATCATCATCTGCCCTCGTGACTCCTAGAACAATTAGTATTATCCATAGATTTTTTTTTAAAGGCAGACAACTTTTAACTCTATTTCGAATTTCATTACTTATCACTTATTTCATCACTCAGTCCAATCCAGTCAAATTTAAACTGGGAACAGAATCGAATCTAGTGACTTTGATTTCTTGTTCGATGCCTAATATTTAGGTATGATTTATTTATGATTAAACAAAATTACTGCCATAATCTACAAATACTTATTTATTACAAACACAGTCAACAATAAACATGTATGGAAATAACTGGTAATTCACTACAATTCCCAGATTAATTGTTACGTAAAAAACATCATCAGTTCTTTGCTGTTTTTTCATGTATATCTAGTGTAAATGAGATGTTTGCTGTTTGCTATGGCAGGAGCCGCCCGTAAACAGAGGCGCGAGCGGACGACGTTCACTCGCGCGCAGCTCGACGTGCTCGAGGCGCTGTTCGCCAAGACGCGCTACCCGGACATCTTCATGCGCGAGGAGGTGGCCATGAAAATCAACCTTCCTGAATCTCGGGTACAGGTGAGCAACACATTAATTGTTTTTAAAAAATGGTTCAAATAGCCTATTTATAATTTAAAAAATATATATATTAGTACCAAAATCAAACTGACTTTAATTATGGGGATTGGAAATAATCTAATCTAATCTTGGCAAGTAGGGATTTAAAAAAAAGTATTTGTTTTAAAACTTTAATAACACATTTCATAGTTAATATGATCAAATTCCAGGAGTTATTTTAAGATCGTTTTGTTTTAAATGTACGCTGCGGTATGCTGCATGTTTCAGGTCTCTGTGCATGAGCATCTCCAGCCGCTGCATGGCCGATTCATCTGTAATACTACACCAGACTAAATATTTATTTTTATTTCGACACAATGCAACAGGTGTGGTTCAAAAATCGAAGAGCGAAATGTCGTCAACAGCAGCAGCAATCCCAGCCCGCCACGCAGAATAAAAGCCGACCTGTCAGCAAAAAGACTTCTCCAGCCAGAGAGGCGAATCCGGAGAGCAGCAGCAGCAGCAGCAGCAGCAGTGGCCCGTTCACCAGCACCTCCAGCACCTCCTTACCCGGCGTGTCCACCAGCACGGCCCCTGTGTCCATCTGGAGTCCTGCTTCCATTTCTCCGATCTCTGAGCAGCTCTCTTCCTCTTCTTCCTCCTCCTCTTCTTCTTCCTCATCTTTATCCTGTATGCAGCGCTCTTACCCGGTCACCTACACGCAGGCGCCCGGATACAGTCAACACTACGCGGGCACAGCGTCCTATTTCAGTGGCATGGACTGTGGCTCCTACCTCGGGCCTGTGCATCACCAGCTGAGCGGCCCCGCAGCCAACCTGAGCCCGACAGGCACGAGCACGGTCAGCAGTCACCTGAGCCCCTCGTGTTCACTCGCACCTCAGGGCTACGTAACTTCCGGGCTCGGGATCAGCGCGCCGTCCGACTGCTTAGATTACAAGGACCAAAGCGCTTCTTGGAAGCTCAGCTTCAATAGCGACTGCTTGGATTACAAAGATCAACCCTCTTCGTGGAAATTTCAAGTTTTGTAATTTTAAAAAAAAGACCAAAAAATCAATTAATGTATTGAATTTATTCGATACATAGGATATTGTGAGGTTGTAGAATTCTCCCCTCCAAAACAACGCAAATGAAAGAATCTGTGCCGAGTTTGTCACATGTTTTAACTCAGGCTACTGAATGCTATTTTTATTAAGACACAGGGACAAAATGTTAACCATGAAACTCATCGTTCTGAAAACTTCTGCCAATCCGAAGTAGATATTTTTATTACTATTATGCACTATTTTATTTATGACAAGAATAAAAAAAATGCTTGATTTTGCCGTAGAAGACAATCAGTGTATATAAGCGTTATTGTGTCCACTTTAAAAAAAAAATTTGTAGCCAAAATCTTTCTGAAGCTGTCGTAGATTATTCCTGCAAGGAACACTATGCTGTATGTTATAATAGACTAGTTGTTGTTGTTGTTGTTGTTGTTTTTAAGTTGCTGATAAATTATTCGTGGGTTTGTTAATACATTTTTGATATGTATTAAAACATTTCTAATTTGAAGGAATCTACTTGTACCTACTTTGTATCTTCATTTTTTTTAATATATACTTGTTTTACAGATATCTATCTAAAGATGGCACCGTGAAGATGATCAGTGTCGCTGTCAGGATCAGATCACAGATAAATCAGTCAGCATTTATTCGGAAGGATCGTGTTGACTAACAGACATGATTACAGTTCTCTGTAGGCTTAAAAGTGGGAAATAATGCTAATAAATCCAGCTCCTGTTAGGCGGCATGGCTGAAATTTTGAAGCAATCTCTAGCACTTTATTAATAAGAGTGAAGCCTGCAGTAACTGAGGCAAATATTCGTGTTGCCCTCGAGTCACGATATAATAATAATAATAATAATAATAATAATAATAGTAATAATAATAATAATGTTTCTATATGGTTATAAATAGTAGATATTATTATTATTATTATTATTATTATTATTATTATTATTATTATCGCTAATAATAATAATAATAATAATAATAATAATAATAATATGTGTACATTTGACATAATCCCGCATTTGGCAGGCATATAAAACAATTCGATACTTTATTGTGTATTATAATATTTTTTTTGTATTTTGTTTACTTTTTGATGTATTAATTGTTCGGTGTTAATTCAGCATTAATATATATTTTTTTATTTATTTGTGTGTGTGTGTGTGTGTGTGTGTGTGTGTGTGTGTGTAGCCAGCTCTCTCAGCTGAATGGTTTTGCATGTTGTTTGAGAGTAATGCAGGGGTGGAGTTCAGGGCACAGCTCAGAGAGCTTTCTCTTTTGTGAACCAGCTTTCCTTTGACCCGCTGCGACTGATAAACTAAATGAAGATTTGGAGGCTGAATCAGCTGAGGTCAATGGTAAAGTTGGTCAAGGGGTTTAAATAATAAGTTAAAATAATGGGTTCAACGTTTCACTGTTAGATTTTGCAGTTGCCTGCTTGCCTTGCATTAAGTTTTCCTCAATACAACACGAAATTTCCTCAGAGGTTCTTGTGAGGGTTCTGCAGGGAAACTTTACAGTTCCTCAGAGGGACAGCCTGAAGAAACAGAGTCAAATAAAATAATGAGGAAAACAGAACATATAGGAGATATATCTAATTGCAGAAAATTATTATTATTATTATTACACTTTTAAACCCATAGTACAAAAATGTATCTTTCAGTGTCGCATGAATCTTATGTACCTTTCCCAATAATGTGTCTTTCACAATAATGTAGAAATCATCAAATTAATATCGAAGAAAGAAAAAAAAAGGTGTATAAGGTTTGTTCACAGTACTCTATATCGGATTTGGGTCACATTTATCCTGACAAGTGCTCCATCCTTTCCTAAAACGAAATCATTTAACTTATTTGTTTGGATAAATAAATATATTGTTATATTGTTATTTATTTCGACCCGCATTCTTCGCGATTTAGACTTTTAGGATTTGGTTTTGTGTAAAAAGCTTTACAGAGACGACGCTATTGTCTCGATACAAGATCTCTGAAACTGATCATTAATAAATAAAACAGAGGTGAATCCATATCATACTGCAGCTCCTGTATGTATCAGCAGATTTATTAACCATGAGCTCTTTTATTAACAGACTGCCCACAGTAGTGCTGCTGCCAGTGCTGACACACTGATCCAGAGAGAGCTTCTGGACGGAGATTAACACTGTTTCTGCTGCAAAACAATCACGGAAATATTAATCCATTCACAGAGAAGCATTTCCAAATACCTGAACAAATCTCCGAGAGCACAGACTGACCATAGAGCCATTACTGGACCACTTACTATGGGTTTAGCCTTAAATATAATGTGTCGTTTTTTTTGGTTAGGAAACTTTCTCTACGACCAAAAGTATTAAAAACCTTCACTCTATAGCTGAAATGAATTAAGATATGTAAAGTGTGTGTGTGTGTGTGTGTGTGTGTGTGTGTCGGGACGACGACGAATACAATAAAAATACAAATCTATATAGTAAGAAATGATAGTGCCATATTGTGGTTTCACAACTCTCAAATGGTCAACTGGGTGAAAGTAAGGTAATGTAATAAGCTTCTCTTCATTCATATATGGTCTCCAAAATCCCTGAAATAGCCTACCATCATACCCTGAATGTCTAGAACAGAAGTGTAAATGATAAAAAGTAGAATGTAAAATATCAAGTCAAGTGAGATTTTATTGCTGTTCCCTTTATAAGACTTGTATAACTCGCTGTTTGTTTTTTTATGTGTACTTAGTACTTTGCAAGCTGGATGTGACTGTGCACAGACAGAGACATGTGTTCAGTCAAAACAGTGGCTATAGGAAAACACTAAACCTGTAAGCTGATTACAGGTCTTTTAAAATGTAAAAAAGAATTCTACATCAGGGGAAAAGCTTTTGTGAAGATAAGACTTAGACAGGGTTGAGGAGGAATATGGAAACCTTTAAATTTGGGATTAGGCTGAACATACATTCAGGCCAAGATCAATTGGACTATCTTAACCTGAAGCTATTAATAAGATAAATTTCTTTAAATCAGTCCTTTCAGGGTGTATTCCTGCTGCGTGCCCAGGATTGGCTTTGGATCCACCATGATCCACGGGGATAAAGAGTTTACTGAAGATGAGTGAATGAAGCAATCTCTTTAAATGCAAAGTGCAGTCACTCAGGCTCAGCAGATTTCATGGTTCTAATATATGGCATTTGACATGTATAAGGTTGTTGTGGATTGAAGCCTATAGTAGCTTGGGTATTTGTTTAACTAATCATCTATTACTGGGTCACAGCACACAACCAGGCAGACAAGAGAACTTTTAAAAAATTGTAACCACTCAAGTCTGATGGTAAGCCACATAAAATACAATTCATACAAATGCTCCATGCAGTTCTGATAGCCTTGACTATGACCATATCTCAAAAACCTTTAAAGATGTTACAAACCTCTGTCTTTTTCCTTAACACGATAGTAGACACGGTGGTTGTTGCTGAATCAAATTGGGAAAAGGTCCATCCATGTACATCAACGTCAAACTATTTAGATAAATAAATAAATTTCTCCATAGTTTATACTAAAGAGTTGCTCAGTAGACTTTCCAACTGACTTTTGAGCAGGTGCCCTTGTACACCAGTCTGCTTCACATGTCCACTCCATAGTGTAGTCCAGGCCCATGAACCTTTAGCTCATCAGAGTGTAAGGCCCCCAGCTGACCTGGATTACACTATACTGTCACTGTAATAAATTCATAGTAACTTCCATGACACCATTACAAGAAAGACTGACTTCTTTCAATGAGCCATAAAAAAAATTATGTATATGCATATGCATATTTAGATCTTTATATAAGGACTGTTTTTTTCATGCTTGGATGTTGTCTTCAGATACAGAATCGAGATGTAAAATAAATAATCATGGCATCAAAATCATTCAGGTTTTTGAACATGCACACACAGATCCACACACGAGCAGATGGGGAGGTCATAGAGGAGGGATGGTGGTTTTGGGTTTGTCAACAGATGCCCCTTCCCAGCCCTCCCTCTTTTTTCTGGCCCACCTGTTTATGGCTGTGGATGGCTCTTATGTCTCTGTGTATGTTTGGATGTAAAGCTCATGAATGCTGGCACGTGCAGGTCTGTGGACCCTTATGTCGCCATGGCGGTCATTGTGTATACTTTATTAATGGGGAGTGTGTGAGAGAGTGTATAGTAGCGTGGATGAGTGTGGCATAGCCATGCCCCCCTGCCTCCTGAAGCATGGTGAGTGTGTCCCCTCTGCCCCCCGTCGCGACCACACGCCTGGCCACCTGCTCTGGGATTAAGGGTACACGCGGATTACACACATCACAGTGGAAATACACTACACTTTTATACGGTGTGCCTTATTGTTTCAGGAGTGTCCTGCCGGGAGTCTTAAAGTTAGGTCGTTGATCAGTGACAGTAAGATATTTCCAATTATTATTATTATTATTATTATTATTATTATTATTATTATTCACTTTTCATGCTTTCAGTCAGTTTTAATTCCAGTTACCATTTCAAACAGTTCATTTTCAATCAATTTTAGTTTGACTTATATTACTGATTTTTACCAGAAAGATGCATACGTGAAGAAGACAGGAATTATTGCACATCTGGTGAGCTTTTATTCATTGGGAGCAAATGGAAACAAATGACGACCTGAGTATTATAAATGTCTTGGAACCACTTCTATTTTATGGTTTATCGGTATAATATGTTTCGAGTGTTTTACATATCTAAAGTAAATTCGTTTAAAAAGTATTCCAATTAGCATTGAACATGAATGTCCTGAAAATGAGTCATTGTTTGACTTGTTTGTTTTTGTGGTGCTTTTGTCTGGTGTGTTTGCAGGGAAGATACACCTATTTGTAATTGTGACCAATTAGAACCCCATGGCCTACATTCAGAGACAAAAACACATGATGAGTTATGAATGAGTGATATAGGAGAGGGGGAAGGGCAAGAGTCCAAAAAAAACAAGAAAAAGCAATAAACAATGCAAACTGGAACAGTTGAGCTAGTGTCAGGAAACTCACCGTACACTAAGGTTCTCTTTAACTATAATTAAAAAAAAATCAAACAAACAGACTCCCTCAGCTCATGTTTATTTCATGAACCTAATCTAACTATTCAATTATCAGGTCCTTTATTTAATTTTGTACAATAATATTATAGATATTTATTAGACCCATAGAGATTTCTATTCCTGGACTTTCCATCAGCAAAACACATTATACTCAAGTTGAAATTATTTATTATTTACTTGCTTTTTTGAGTTACTGAGGTTTAATTTAAACACATTCAATTCAAGTGAGCACTCAAATAGAAACATAGCAATAAAAATTCAATCATAAATGTTCTTTCTGAACATTTGAGTAAGTAAGACTTGTTTTACTGATCATGTTGACAGACTTAAGACTTTTTTTTTGGAGTTAGTATTAATATTGTCGAACGATAATGGTGGGTCCACAACTTTAGCAAGAAATAAATAAATAGAATACAAGAGTGAGTCATGAGAGTCAGCCCTATTTCTGTGGCATGAGGGGATGCTGCATTGGGTGCTGTTCCCCTCTCCTTCTTGTGTGACCTCTTTAGAAAGTTACTGAAGCATGAAAAGAGTAGTTACTTTGTCTGTCCTCAATTACGCCACCCTCATTACTGGCTTTTTCTATATCATAAGAAAATCTTACAATTGAAAACAATCTCCAATAGAAGTGGAAAAAAGCACAACGTTGAATTTTTTGTGACTTTTGTGTGGGGTGGGGCAGAGAAAGAGAAATAACATTAACATTCATGTTAAAATAAATTTAATTCTTAACACAATATTTAGTAATCGCACTTTAATTGAAATTGACCCCTGACACAGCACTGACTCTGGATTGCTATTACAGGACTGTCAAAGGCTCAGAAACATCCTATTACAGTATTTTATGTCACCTACAAGTAGCAATACACACAAAAAAGCATTAGTACTATAGCTTTTAAAAATCATTTCAAGTTCAAAATATTTTGTTTGTCTTGATGAACAACAATCTTTTTGAAACCTTTCAGTTAAATCCGAAGCTTTTCTCCAAACATGGTGCAAATCCTTCAAAATTTACATCAGTAACAATGAGGCTTCTGTAATGATTTTGCATGTCAATCATTATTATGAATCAAAGTACTTCATTACTGCACACACATGCGCACACACATACACACACGCATGCACACACACATACACACACGCAGGCATGCATGTCTTTTGGAAAAATTTCGTCTTGCATTTCTTTCTCTTCTCTCCCCTTCACAGCTGTAGGGCTTTGGTCAGAATCTATTTATATATCTACTTATGCGGCATCACACTGTACAGTGAATCAAAGACAGGTATTTTGAAAGAGAAAAGAGCAGAATGAAGTAGAAGATAATGAGAGAGGGATGAGAGCTTTGATATCATTTTGTCATCTTTTTTCATCTCCCTAAGCTGCCATTCTGCTCCAATCAGATTGGATGATGTTGTCATCACTTGTATATGAGGTGCAAAACAGGGAGATGCTTACTTCTGACTTCTAATCTCTAGCAGTCTCCCTTCTTCTGTCTCTCTCTCTCTCTCTCTCTCTCTCTCTCTCTCTGGACTTCAGATTCATTCTGACTTTCTACTTAACCTTGTCTCCTTTCTCTAAACCAGTAATTTTCCTAAAGCACCCGATTAGTCTTTGGCTCCAGCATTGTATAGTATAAACTTCGCCTGTTTTTGTTTACACGCAAAACCCATGTTGTGCAGTTTTCAAGCAAATCTAATGGAAATTAAAACCTCATAAACAAATTTGACTGATTTGACGGGCAAAGAAGGAGGCTGTACACATACGTGTCTGCACACACATAGCTTAAATCTAATACAAACAAAAAAAAACTAAGAAAGTGACATAAAGCCCCATTTGTACTGTTTCTTTTGTGATTTTACTACTATGTAGTTTGCTGGCTTTGTATGCTGTATTTCAGATATTTCATGTAATAACAGAATTATAATAAGAAGTAATAACAGACATAACAGAAATGTTATAAAGCTTTCACTACGTAAAGTGGATTATTTCGTAAGTTTATTGTCCAAATATTTTTGAACCGATTAAATGGGATCAGATGATGGGAACAGATTGTACCTTTAGACTAATAAATGCCCTTAAACTCGCACGTCCGACCTTCAGGTTCAGATTTACGATATTCACTCTTGTAACCACCTACGTATTACTGTATAAAATGTTTTAAAACAAATAAGAAAACCTTAAACTGGGAGATTAATTAGCATGTGAATCCTACTACACCTGACAGGGAGATGTTTGTTCCCATGACCTCTGGTAGTAAACTTGAAGTAAACAACAGTGTCTCTCACACTGCAGCTGCCCTACATTTACATTTAGATTTACATTTAGTCATCTTCGCAGATGATCTGGGTGACACAATATGTAAATTGTGTACAAAGATGAAGGTACAAAAAACAAGTGCAAACAAGTACAAGAAGGCTCAGTGAAGCACATTTAACACTGAGGAGACTGAAATAGAAAATCACTAAAAGTCTTGTTTAAAGACATACAGTATATAGACCTTAAGTGAAGACCCGAGGTATCCTAAAGTTAAAGACCTGAGCTGGCATGTTGGTGTGTAGTTCTCTAGTGTAGTTCTCTGTGAAAATCAGGCAGATGCAGACTTAAATGGACCTGGTGCTCACTGTAATACTTAATTTGTAATACTTATATAAATCGTTATAATACTTACTGAATAGAATGTTTTAAAACTGACCTAAAGTATAAATGACACAGATATTCAACTCAATTTTCACAGGTCCACCCATTTCACATAACCATACATTTCCTGTGTAATTTCAACTTTACTTCCACAAGAAGTAACTTCTAAATAATAGCTAAGAGACAGATTTATTCCAGCTTTTATTTACTGCATCAGATTTTCAGTGGGTCAAAAGTTTACATGCACTTTGTTAGTATTTGGTGTTTGAACTTGAATCAAATTCTTGGGGGAGCCTTTCGCAAGCTTCTCACACAGTTATTTGCTGGCATTTTTTTGGGTGAGGAGGACTGTCTTGACCGCATTGACCACAAGAAACCTAATTTTCGGAGTGGAAAAAGAAGGTATGTATCGGCTGATCATTATGGCTAAACAGTTTTTTTTTCATCTGATCATTTACATTTACATTTACAGCATTTGGCAGATGCCCTTATCCAGAGAGACTTACAATAGTGCTTTGAAGTCTATCAAAAATACTTTCTGATATTGGCTCACTAGGTCACAAACTAGGAATACCATCAGCCCAAAACTCTGTTGGGAGGGTTTTTTTTGTGTGTGTGTGTGCTAAGTGCTAACATAAGTACTTTGTGAAGAGGTAAGTCTTTAGACATTGTTTGAAGACTGCCAGTGACTCAGCTGTTCAGACAGCTAGGGGAAGTTCATTCCACCACCTTGGTGCCAGAACCGAGAAGAGATGGTGGGACCAGTCAAGCAGTGCTAGAGGAACGGTGGGAGCGTGGTGCCACGCAAGGTGTGATAAGTGGACCCTTTGAGATAAGTGGGTCCTGGTCCGTTTTTGGCTTTGTAGGTGAGCATCAGTGTTTTAAATCTGATGCGGGCAGCTACAGGATGCCAGGTGAGGGAGCGCAGCAATGGGGTGGTGTGGGAAAATTTAGGAAGATTGAAAACCAATCGTGCAGCTGCATTTTGGATCAGTTGCAGAGGACGGATGGCGTTCAGTAATCCAGTCTTGAAATGACAAGGGACTGAACAAGCACCTGTGTGGCCTGTGTGGAAAGAAATGGATGAATTCTTCTGATGTTATAGAGGAGAAATTGACATGAGTGTGTCAGATTAGCAATGTGAGAGGAGAAGGACAGTTGACTGTCCATGGTTACCCCAAGGTTGCGTGCAGTAACCGAA
>CM074963.1:8294963-8325751 GCA_037577455.1 Pangasius macronema
CTGTGGAGTGTGCCGGTTTGAAGCCAGACTGGTTGGGATCCTGGAGGTTGTTCTGTGAGAGATAGAGAGACAGCTGACTATAGACAGTTTGTTCAAGGGTTTTAGAAAGAAAAGAGAGAAGTGATACCGGTCGGTAGTGATTAGTGAACAATCCTCCAAAAAGCTGGTGATCACCTGCAAACTTCAGTCTGTTTTTTTTTTTTTATGCTGGGCTTAGAGTAGTGGATTCTTCCTTGTATGACAGTATCTCAGGTCATGGTGATGTAGAACTCTTAATAGTTAATGTACATACCTGATGCAAAATAAAATAAAATAAAATAAAATCCTTCACCAGTTCCTTTGTTGTTCTCTTAGGCTTTTGAACCAAAGCTTGCTCATCCCTGAGAGTTAATACAGGTCTCCTTCCTGAATTATGTAGTGTCCCAAGATTTTTATATTTGCATACAAATGTGCATACAGATGCTCATGGTACCTTCAGTTGTTTGGAAATTGGTCCTAAGGAGAAACCAGACTTGTGGAGGTCGACAATCTTTCTCTGAGGTTTTGCTCAGATTTTCCCATGGTATCAAGGACAGAAAGGCACTGGCTCTAAAATACTGCCACAGATGCACTCACAGTTCACTCCTAATTATGTCGGTTGGTCATTCAGAAGCTTTAAAAGCCATTACATCAATTTCTAGAAACATTCAGGACTGTTTAAAGAGACAGCCAACTCATGTAAACTTGACCCACTGGAATTCTGATATAGTGATAGGGGTGGACAATACTTGAGAAATTGTACTTTGTTACTATAATTTAGTATTATTTTAAGTCATTTATAATTTACTTGATTATATTGCCAAGAAAGATGCACTTTTTAAATTTTTTTATTTAGACCTTCAAAGTACTCATTGCAAAAACTCATTAAAAACAATCTCTTTTTCTCATCCAGTTTAAAGCATTCATGTAGAAAATTCATTCAAAGTTCATTAATGTAGAACAAAGCTATTAACAATTGTGCCAATTAGTCTAGTTAACGCTATATCTATTCTGCACCCCTGACCATACCATATTTACATGATATTTTACTTCTGACTAATTAACACTTTGATTTCTGCATCAGTAGAATTGGAGAAAATGATGGATTCCTCCATCCCTTTTTCATTTTCTGTTCTTAACTGAACTTAACTAGAAATACAACTTCAGCTAGGAATATATAATGTTTCAATCCCAGTTTCAAAAGTAAGAAAAGTTACTTTTCACATGAAAACATGACATTACTTTAATTTCATCAGTTAAAAACATTTACATTTTAATACTTCAGTACATTTAAAAGGAGCATTTTTTTTTACTTTCAGTTGAGTACATCTTTGGCTGGACACTTCCATTTTAACTGAGTAAAATGTTGACTACAGTTTCACTTAAGTTTAATTTAAGTACTTTTTTTTCACCCTTGACTGTACTCTCCTTGGCAAGGTGTGGTAGCTTGTAATAGACTAACAAAACAGCACCTACATTTCAATCCTCCACCCCCATAGTCCACCCCCTTTCACGTTTTGTCAGAGGATTTGCATTGGGGATTTTTTTCTGCAATGTGTCCTCTACCCAGGAGTTGTTCTTCACACTCAGCTCTTGCAAGTTCATTAACCCTTGACAAACATAAACAGAGGAGAGACAACAATAACAACAAAGGACATAGGAACCACAAAGTGACATCATGCCCTTCACATCACATCTTTTAAAAACAGTGCTATGGATCATTTGACTTGAGTTTGTCAGAAATGTGGGCTTTTTCTAAGAAAAAAAAATAGTATGCTTTCTTGATAAACATATAAGCTATGAGAGATGAAAGATAGCAGAGAGCAGATATAAATGTAAGATGTAAGTGTAAGTTTATAGACAGCAGTAGCTTAGTGGTTCAGGTTTTGTGGTAGGAATCAGATAGTGCGCTTTGAAGAAGGTCCTTGGATGGTGTCCTTTCTCAGTTCTAAGGTGCTTTGAATAAGAGTGCAAATAAATGTAAATGTAAAAAAAACAAACAACAACAAAAAAAGTAGACACCATTTAATATTACAATGTTCTATACTACGGTATGAAATGCTAGCTCACAGGCTAGGAGGAGACGCCCCTCACCAGCAGCAAAAGGAAATAACATTAAGCTTCATTAGCACTGCATTACAGCATGGGTCCTGAGGGAGGACCTGGGCAGACAGACAGCATCCACAGCCTTCTATGTCCAGAATAGACTATAAACTGATTATTTTGGAGACCTGTGTAATATTATCTCATATTCCAAGGCTATGTTTCTAATCTAGTGTGGAAAGATAAGTGCTGGTCAATAAATGAACAGAGTAAAAATTCAGGACAGCTTCCTTTCTTTCAGTATGGAGCGTGAGGAAGAATATGTTTATAGAGTTACTTAATCATTAGTATGAATTTAAGGGGACATCATTAAGAACATGTAAACAGCAGCGGTTAAATTCGATTCAAACGTAACCATGGTGAGTCGGGACGGTGGTGCAGCAGAAAGCATGGGTCGCAGCTCCAGGGTCCTGATTCGATCCTGAGCTCAGGTTACTGTCTGTGTGGAGTTTCACATGTTGTCTGCATGTCCAGGTGGGTTTCCTCTGGGTTTCTTCCACTCGTCCAAAAAATATGCTGAGAGGTGGATTTGCTCCTCTAAACTGCCCCTAAGTGTGAATGGGTGTGTGAATGTTTGTATGCTCTGTGATGGATTAGGCTCCTAGGGTAAGGTTTAGGACTCTGATGAGGATAAATCAGAATATATGTGACTATGGAACAAGGGGTTACACCAACAAACATACTGTGTAGAATAAATACTGACTACTGCCTCAATCCACTTTATCAGGATATACATTTAAATGATAAAATATATTTAAGACCAATACACCCTTTTGATCTTCTTCTAAGCCATATAAGCCAATGTACTAAAATAAACTGCTCAATGCATAACAGTGACTGTAAATTTAATTGGATTTAAAAACTGAGTGGATAAACTAGTGCATTATTTGACTTTGACTGCCAGCAAAATAAGAGTAACTAGGGAGCTGCCTAGAGTTAATTAACCTTCTTTTTGCACATGTTAATTAAACATTTTCAGTTGTTAAATACTGAATTAGTGGATGAGGAGCATGGGGAACAAGGAGTGATCAGTGAGACTGCGTTAAGAGTAATGAGACTTGATAAGGACACACAAATTCTCCCATTGAGACCACATCTCACTTCACCATGCACTTGTCCCCCAGGACCTGGGATAGTGTAATAATTAATATCTGAAACGTAGCACACACATGCCTGCATGAACTCATGCAAATATAACAAAGATGCCGTGTTAAGACATTATACTGCAAAAGGCCACATTGACTGTTCATTGCTCTATTCATTTACTTTTTCGTGAGATCAATTGGCACAATCCCCCCATGTCAAACCTGTCTCCCTACTGTCTGAAAATAAATGCCACAGGAAAATAAAAATTATAATAGGAGTCTAGGCTCTTTTACATTTACATTTAGCAGACACTCTTATCCAGGGCAACCTACAAACCTACAGTTATTTTTAAATAACTGCAGATCAAATTATATTATATTTAATGATACATATTTAAATACTAACAAAAGCTTAAACTTATACCATGTGACCTGGACATTTAAAGCATTTCTCATTAAAAAAAATACATGATTCATTAGAGATCAGAACAAACCCATTCAGGCTCATTTGACATCACTGCAGGAAATCACCAACGTTCTACGTTCACCTACTCATCTGGACACTCTCTCAAACACACAGGACTCCAAAGCTTCAACTTCCATGCTAATACCAGTGACCTCAATCAAAACACCACTGAGCCATGTCTCTGGCCTAACTCAGCACGTAAGTAATGGTAAGTGAAGATCTTGCTCTTTTGTTACTGGGAGCTTATAAATCTGACTGTATCACTTATCTCTGACATAGCTGAAATGTCTTCTCTTATTAACTGCTATTGTAACTGCATTAGCAAAGTCCCCCTGTGACGTCAGTGCAGGAGACAACTGGGAATAACTAAAATACAGCACCAACCAACAAACTAGCACCACAATCACTGGACATACCACAAATACATCAATATAAACATTTTCGATTGTGTTTCAGGGTGGATTTTTCCTTTGAAACCTGATTTCATTAGTGGCTTTCCATGCTAAATTTGTATTTAAGGATTTAGACAAGAAAGAAGTCCTTGTTTTTGGCCAAAGGAATGCAAAGTTGCCAGGCAGACTGTGAATTAGCAAAAGAACTGAAGTGGTTTCCAGTGGAAAAAAAATGGCAATGTTGCCATCTACTGGCCAAATTGGTCAGAAACATGAGCTTACCACCAAAACAACAGACAACACAACTAATAAAGGAAATTTTGGAAACATATTTTATTAAGGTTTTGACTTGCGATTGTCAGTGCACCTTGGGTTCAAGCGTAATTGTGTATCTGTGTTCACTGTGTGGTTTGTAGCTGTACTTAAGGCCTGCTCAGTGGTATGTGACAGTGGAAAGGTCATAGGTCATGACCTCTAGTCTGTAAGCGAGGTTTACAGAGGTCAAACACAAGGTGCGGCCTTTTTCACATCATTCAGATGGGACACAATACTGACTATACTCAAACTGGTCACTTCTGCAGCATCACTGATTGCAGTCTTTAAAGTATGACACTTAGGGAATTATTTCATCCAGTGTAAGACTATATCAGTGATACATCTGGCATTCCATGTAGTTGGGGTTTTATTAATACCATTTTAAAATATGGCCACTCAGTACAAATAATAAATGACATATGACAAAATACCATTTTGGATAGGAATTATATATTTAAGGGCATATCCTCCCAGAGCAACCTGTATATGCTGAGTTTCAAGCAAGGCAAAATTTTCAAGGTGACTAGAGATACGGCACAGAACTGTAATGCAGATAGTGAACTAGACTATAATAAAGTATTTCATCTTGAATATGCCCCAGATTTTGTGTTCTACGAGGTAAGACCCTGTTGTGAGAAATAGTGGATACTGAATTATATTAACACACACAGGCACACATATCTCCAACCCTGGCAACTGAATATATAGTGACACTGGGACGAGTGTAAACTTTGACTTGTGTAAACCTGAGATCACCCATTATCAGCTTGCAGAAGGAACAAGATCCAGTTTGCAGGTTAAGAATGGGGGCAGAACGGCATTTCTGAGCCATCGGGAAGACACTGAATGATCTCTATGTGTATGTACATTATATATATATACACAAGACACTAAAATACTACAACAAAGATGTGACTTGGTCAGGGTCTCCAGTAGTGACAAAACTAAGGAATGCATTAACATGGCAGAAAGGAGATGTGTACAGTACAGCTGGATATCATTTTTAGTTGTTAAAACATGATAGATCAACTCAGGAGTATTAGTGCTTATTGACACAATGCATCAAATAGGACATACATGCCCCAGGGGAAGAAAAAGAGGACAAAATTTAATTCAATTGTATGTAAATAGTCATGACAAGCAAGAAAAGGGAAAATCAATCACATTATCTCTTCCTGTTAATATAAAAATATGTTCAGTTGAGGTCTCTTGTCTTGCATGTGAGGTAAAGTAGAGCGCATCTGTGTGAACACTGTATATCTGCAATTTAAAAGCTTTCTCCTGTGAAAATCCTATCATAGACATGCATAGTGCAAAGCCTGCATGTGTACAAGTAATTTAGGGGGTGAATTCGACATTAAGATACCAAAACAATTAAATACTTTCAAGGAGTGCAGTGATGTTCAGATAAAAATATATATGAAGCATTTAAATTTAATGATAGCACCAAGAACAGCAGAGTTATTATCTAGGCCCTAGAATAGTACATTCATCATACTGTTTACCATATTGACGGTTTCCTATGACATTTTGGAGTATGACACAGTGAGGCATACTTTTCTGCTGTGGGCTCTCCAGGGTTTAAATCATATCTGCACATGAAAATAATATATTTATACATATACATGAAACACTTGTTATATAAAAAACTGACCTTGGGCCAAAGTTTAGTAACACAACCATGTACAAAAATATTACATCTGGACTTTTTTTTTTTTTTAAACTACTACTGTGTATACTGCAGCTACAACTTCAACTGTCATTTAAATGCTAAAACAATCATAACAATACAAAGAACAATCAAAAAAATAAAAATCACCAGGGCTACATTTCTTATGACTTGGTAAAGCCCTTCAACGACTACAATGTGAGTTCACCACACATAAGATGGAATCAGGTAGTACACACTTGAGTCGTTGCATCTCTCCTTTGAGCTTTAGCTTAATTCTAGGAATGCTTATTGCTTAAGATGGGTGTTGTATAGGGGTGTTTCCTTTTTAGTATTAAGCGCAGTGAAAGCGCTTATAATGCACTGAGGAAGCAGTACAAGTGGTCATAGATGGAGGTAGGAGTCCATCAATAGCATGGACTTTTACTCCCTAGATTAAAGGCTAGATGTAAACTTTCGAGAAGTCACAGGTTTCCACAGCAGATGCCCATTTCCTGTCCTGAGATCCTAATAACTAAAACATCAAAGAGTTGCAATCTAACTTCCCATCAACTTATATCAAGCATCCAGAGGCCCAGCAATTAGTATGCAACAGGTGGGTATTATACTGCTATCGTAAATGAAAGAGGTACTTAATACTGTAAATTTGTTTCAGTTCCATAGGTTTTGTCTGGCACTGCTTGTGTACATCACCATCACAAATTAGCAAGTTGGTAAATAAGCGAAACCCAGAAGAACCTCATTTTCACTGGGCTGCTGATTATGATTATGATTATGCTGTTATGCCATAGTTATTAATATAGCAAGTATGGATCTCAGTAGCTCTTCTTCAATCAGTTAGCCATTTACTTCAAATATCATCAAACATGAACTACCTCTGTAACTCATCAGGGAATGCTGATCTGGCTCTCTACTGGGTCAGTGCCTGATTGAATCCATGAAAGAAATACGGTGACATTACCTGGCAAGATTAAAAATATGTTGTTCACCAGGCTAACTCAGGGCTGCATTCAAATGCAAAATACACATACTGAGTTAAGTGTGTGCATATACTAAGAAAGCTACGATAGATTTGCATGTGATTTCAGCATGTGTATCTACAGTATGAACACAATCCCAAGAAAGCACTCCTATCATGCTTTGTACCCCCTGTGGCTACTTGTCAATCGACAGGCCCTTGAAAGATGAGGCGTGTGAAGCCAGGTGTGCCTGTCAGAGGCGTGGAGCAGAACGGGCATATGGGCTGGAAGGCGTGGGTCCCGTGTGGCAGCGATGTCTCGGCCCAATACTTTGCCGTCCTCTCGGAGCACACGTGGCCGCAGGGAACAAAAGCATGGGTGGGAGCACCTGCGTCCACGTAGAACGCTGGCTCACAGCCCAGCCACAAGGGCACGTAAGGCCCTAGCGATCGGCACAACGGGCATTCCCGTCTGCCGCCTGTGCTGGGACCTCCCTCGCGCTCACGGCTGTGCTCAGGCTTCTGGCCCCAGTCATGTCGGCCGTGCACATGGCCACAGGTAAGGTAAGCCCAGGGCTGGCGTTCCTCCAGGCTGTGACTACGGGGTAGGCTGGGGAACGCCAGCGTGCTTAGGCCCACTGGGCACTGTGGACGCGCTGCATTCAGCTCCAGACGCAGTGCGTCCAGGTGACGCAAAGTGGGTGCTTTAAGCAGGCCTTCGGCTGTGCGCCACAGCAATGTTGCACCACACAGGTCTACCAGAGAGCCGTCCTTCAGGGCGCTGCTTTCACCCTGAGCCTAAAATAATAATAAAAAAAAGTGTCAACTTGAAAGAAAACTAAATAAAATTCAACACTTAACTTCCACAAACGTTCAATACAGACCAAACATTGTCTAACAACTTAGCAATCACAATAAACAGAATATACTGAATGTTTGCAGGGACATTAGCTACTCATTCTCATGTGGATGGTGTGCTAGCTGTCTCTATAATAGTGAAAAATAAATATTTCATTGATAAACTACGTATTTCAAAATAATATTTCCCTATGGACTTCAGAATTTGTTAGTGCAACAGACATTGGTTTTGGCTAGACAGTTGGTTCCTTGGAAGTTGCCTCCTTGTCTGTGGCCTTGTCTCACTCCAACAGCTAGACATCACAGATTAATATTAGGATCATGAACTGTGCCTCAAAGGAAATATACAAAAAGCAAGCAAGCAAGCAAACAAACACAAACGAATAACTAAAGTTTATGGCTGCTCCATTTTTCGTACTGTGCATCACATTTAGATTTATGACATATGTATAAATTTACCTTTTAAGTAACCCTGTTTTGCTATCAGTGCTATCCAAAACAAGTACACACAGGACAATGTGTCTCAAGCTTGTTTTAGACATTTTTGACTGCTGCTGGTGTAAACAAAGCACTTGGTGCCATAATGTACTTACTTGTTTATGTACTTGCTTATATTCAGAATTTTGTCTTACAGTATTTCTGGAAAAAAAAAAAAAAAAAAAAAAAATACGTGCTTCCTCTGTGGCCTGCTGTGGGAGTGGGAGAAGTAAATGGTTAGTAATGGTTATTACATACCAGTTGGCCACGGATGGGGCCGGACCTGGTCTCTCTCAGAGTGTAGACATTTCCACAGACAGAAATCTCCCTCCACATGCCCTGCTTTGACTCTTCTGGGAAATCTTGTGGATGCATCACCAGTACTCCGTTGGTTGTGAGGCCATCCATCTGACCATCTGGGTTCTTCCACTTTGTTGCTTTTTCCTGCAGGAAGAAAACGATATATGAAGGATTGCACATAAAATATAACAGAGGCAATGTAATAATATCCAGTGAGACAACGTAGACCTAACACAAATACTATAAGTATGAGGAAGCCTGACCATCACACCCATATGTGATCCCATTCTAGATTTAATCCCCTAGTCCACTAGATTTTGGAGCATGGCTGTGGGGATTTGTCCATTCAGCCACAAGAGCAGCAGTAAAGTCAGCACTGATGTTGGGTGAGGAGGTCTGGCATGCAGTCGTCGTTCCAGTTCATCCCAAAGGTGTTCAGTGGTGGCATTGTCATGCTGAAACATGTTTGGACCCTTTAGTTCCAGTGAAGGGAACTTGTAATATTACAGCATACAAAGACATCCTATACAATTGTGCTTCCAACTTTGTGGCAACAGTTTGAGGAAGAACCACATAAGGGTGTGATGGTCAGGTGGCCACAAACTTTTGGTGAATACACTTATGGTGTATACTGCTGCCACACAGAGGAGGATTCAAAACCTCAAAGGGGGTGTCTGCTGACTGGCAGAGCTTTTCCCATGTTTAGAGAATTCAAGTTATGACCTAAAAACAGCCCTCTACTGAAACTATTAATGAAACGATGAAACTAGAAGTCCAAAACCACATCTTAAAAAATTTCATAGTGGACAAAAAATTAATTTCATTAGCTAAGCCCACCAGGCGAATAAAAGCTCTAGCCTAGTTCCATGTTTTGGTTGCATGAAAACCTAAATGACTAAGCTAAAATAAATTAGCTAACATAACTAGTTAGCTAAGTGCATTAACAAAGACACAAATTTCCTGGGTGATGAGATGACCCAGCCACACTCATTATCCTTTTCTAAGTGTCTGAGGGAGCACATTAGACCGCTTACGCACTCAACAAAAAAACCACCAAGCCACTGGCCAAACCTTTCGTATATGAGCTGCAGTTCCGTCCTCACATCACAAGTAAAAATATTACTCAAGACTGCCTAGCACCTTTATCTTAATCTTTTTCAATATGTTTCACCATGAGGTAACTGCATTTAGTGCTAGCAGGAGAGATATATGATAACATTCCAGTGCACTTTATTTTGCTTGGTTTTGTCAGTGTATTCTCATACCTGCATGTTCCTGAGTCTGTTAAGATCGTATGCCTTTCACGTGGGCTAATTAAAAGCGTGTAGTGCAGATGGCAGCAGGATTCACAACGATAAACATAAAATAAAAAACAAATAAAACAAAACTTTTGTTTTGCAAAAGTCAATAGCAAGGAGGGTTTTTTCTTTCTCTGGTTGTTAAACAAGAGATTAAAAAAGCTGGTGGAACGCTAGCCTACTGAGCCTTCTTGTCCGCTGTCCAGATAACAATGAAGAACCAATAGCCTGGACACGTAAACTTATTAACTTACTGTCCCTACTGAGTTGTCCATCCTATCTTTCCTATTTATTTTCTTTTTCTTGTTTTTTTCATATTTTCATTTGTTTTCTTTTCACACACACTCTTCATTAGCTTTCATGCAAATCAAGAGCGTGAACAAGAGACCAGTGCTCAACCCTGATCATATTACGCTCTTGACTACTTTAGCTCTGAAAGGAAATCTCTCTAGACACGTTATAAAGAGGGGAGGGGAGTCTGCTAACACTTACAATAAGTGTGGCAATCCATTAATCTAACTACATTACAGGAGTGCCACATGGAAGCCAATCATGCTGCACTCCCTTCTGCTGACAGCGTGAAGAACACGATGGACAACCATATGTTGTCCTACAGTCTTATGTAATAAAAAAAAAAATCTTAAAATGACACAAATATTTCCAAAAGCCACTGAGGAATACCAACCCCGAGGAAAATGTTTTTGGAGGAGTCGAAGCCAGCAGCGTAAATCCGCGCAGTGTAGGGGGGATTGCGCTCACACACCACTCTGCAGGCAAAGCGCGAGATGGTGCTGGGAGCAACGGAGTCCTCGCTCTCTTTTGATCCTCCTGGTGTATCGGTCACCACAAAGTCTATGGGGCTCTCAGTGGAACGGCCAATCTAGACACAAGGACAAATAAAGTGACTTATGACCCATTCCCAACCATTTCTTAAATGCTACATTTCAATTAGTGTCTATTGCACACCATGCTCTACATGGTGCTCTTATCTGGAAGCTTTGATGATAACTGGCTATCAGATTATATTGTTACTGAAATGCCAACCAAGTGAAAAACATTTTGAACGTATATATTTTGTATGCTGGTTAACTGGGAACCAAACGAAGTTTCAGATCATAATACAAGATTAACCTTGGAAACAGTAAGCATCATTCTTTTCACATTTCAGTCTGCACCCTACCAACATTGCTAACAAGAAAATCCTTGCAGGCAGGGAGAAACAAATGAATTTTTCTACATAGTGTATGGACGAGACAGCTCCCTGCCATCAGCATAAAGGATGTAGCATACAGTGCTGTACAAAGGCCCTAGGGACATGTAAGGAAATGCTGTAAAGATGCCAAAAAATAATTAAATGCTTATTAAATTAAATAATCAAATTAAATTATTTTCTACATACATTGTTTGCATACTGTTTTTCTCCTAATCAGATCCAAACAGCCTTTCTGATAGCACACTATCTAACAGATCACATGATATTGTCAGTCTCACCTGGAACATGTCTGTGTCATCATCATGACAGTATTCCACCACCACAGTCTGATTCCTGGAGAGCGTGAAGGAGATACTGTGCTGCCCCCTGCTATTAACCGCCTGAAACAAAAGGTCACACGTCCTCTTTAATTGAAACCTCAATGATACATCAGTGCAATGCATTAGAGCCATTTTAAATGGGTAGGTGCAATAACCATCAGGATGCTCAAAACACCTGGAATGAATCTACTTGTTTTAAATTACACTACACACCTTGCTATCTTGTGGGTTGCTGAGGATGTGCACAGCACTCTGCTTGACACCATTAGCCTTCGCCCTCCTGTATAGAGCAAAGCGACTCCTTTTCCTCCCCTTATCTCCACCAGGAAGGGAGCCATTGTACCTGGGGATGAATAAGAAAAATACATACATCATCAACTAAAATTCCATGATAATACAAATCTTTACCAATAATCTTTACCATTTGACATTTCTACTGACAAGTCTTTTACTTTAGATTATTTCAATATTTTTATGGCATCTGTGCAGATAAACACTCTCTCCCTTTCCTCCCTCTCTCTGTCTGCCCGCAATCATTGCTGACATATTTATAAGACTCATTTTCCTTCATATCGCCCAGTTTTGTTACCGAAAATTTGTTTTAGTCAGAATGGATGGTTTTGATTACGTGCAGAATAAATTCATAGAGGTACTGTAAACATGAACCATTTATTTTCCTTCGTTTTCCTTGAATCTTTTGACTGGCAGGTTGGTTTCTTGCTACAACACCCATACTCCACTGAAACACACATATAAAAGAGGAGGGTGTCAGAAACCAGCGAACAGAAAGATTATCCGTTTGTCTATAACAATAAACATTTGTGCTATAACAGGTTTTGGAGGGCGGTACCTGGCCACACAATGAATGCCACCATGCATGGCATTAGGAAGAAACGTGTCTGGTCTAGTCGTGTTCTCAGAGGTTAGACTCCAAGCCTTTACAGAATAAGCAGGGGAATTCTTTTCCAGTGCTTGGATTATACGGCACAGATGAAAACAAGATGAGAAGGCTTCACTTAAGAGGCTTTCAGATAATCTCAGATGCACGTGGTGCCCCCCATAATAGGTAAAGAGATCTCTCCGGTGTTCCACACGCTCTGGTTCTCCGAGGCATCTGAATGCTTCAGGCACACTAACTCAGTTTGGCATTTAGTCTCTGCAGCCTCCAGTTTGCTGCTGCCATAGAAAGGCTCTTTTGTTCTTCCTGCAGCTATCAGTGACAAGCAGCACAACTGAGGCGAAGCATGGGAAACTGCAGAGACGTTCGCCCGGTTTGTATTTCAGCACTCCTAAAGGCAATCACAACCCTGTCCTATGAACTCTGACATGTGTTTACTGTATATTTCAGGTAGTTATGACAAGCAACGGTTGTGTCTAGTTAATAATGAATCTAGACTAAATAGCAAGTCAGATTCTGATGTTTGAAAAGGTTCCCATGCAGGCCTCTAGCTCTGTACAATGGTCTCACACAAACTCATTTTGTATGAAAAGTTAAACACATTAAAGTTCAGGTTAGGGGCTGGGTTAGCACTTTCTGTACGAATTTAAATTCATACTCTTTTTTCATTGGAAGAGGTCTGTATACACACCTGATTTTGTGGTTTACTGTATGGATATTGGCCACATTTGTGAATCGGCTTTGTAAAATGTCTGCACTGCTTGCAGTGGTGCAAAAGCATTGACCGTGTCCAGACTGGTCAATGTGCCAGTTCAGCACTGCACAGTGAGACAGCAGAGACAGAAGAGCAGCACAGCAGAACCAGTGTTCGTGTGAGTGCACATGCGCACATGCACACCCACACCCTCATAAACACACGCGCGCGCACACACACACACACACACACACACACACACACACACACACACACACACAATGAAATATTCAAACACCTCTCCTCCTGTATTTTCATGCTGGCCTAAAAGACCTGGGGATTATTAAATATTAAGTGAAATATCATTAGTCATGCACAAATAATTATACAAATAATTAGTGCAGTAAAAGCCAACATAAATCTATTACAGACAAACCCAGACCTAGTACAAAGTCATGTACAACTCATGAACAAATCGTTATATGCAACCCAGAACAAATGTGTTGGTAGAAGTGATTCAGCCGAATGACAAAGATTTCTCCCTCTGCACATCTGCTACATAAACTTTCCTAATGCAATCTACATTTTATTACCCCAAGCTATAACGAAATTACCCACTTAAATTTCAATTCTGGGTAAATGTCCCAACAAAAGGCTTGCCACTGTAATATTATGATTAATTTGTTACATGATATGTAATAACACTGAATACTGTTTGGTTTCATGCAGTTCTATTGCGGTGTGCAAAACACATGACTGCTTGCATTGTACTCAAACACAAATCTCTCATGCAGTGCAATCCATCAACCAAATAATGATTCGTTTTGATTTCTGTGTTACACTACTGTTTGAACATGTCCTGCTCTATGACTCGATCAAGCCTAGAGTTTGACTCAGTCTTGGTTTATTACTTAGTTTGAACACAGCAGGTCGTTTGTGGTCCTGAAAAAGTAGAAATGAAGATCAGAACGTGATGATCAGAACGTGACACTCCAGCTCTCTGTATCCTGTGCAACGTTACTCACGCTCACATTACGACTAGAACTTACGAAAATGAAATTACGTGAAATTACACAAACAAATCAAAAGACCACCTACACCAACTAAATAATCTACCTTTTCCGAGTATTTCATTTATAGTGTAGCCATAATGTATTCGTTACAACGGCCTTTAAAATATGAGCTCTCTCATTCCACCCCGATAGCTAGTTTTGTATAGACTACTTCTGATTTGGGCTAATTCATGGACACTTTGCTATATGAAAGCATTCAGAATAGAGGAGAAGCATGGCAGAGTTTTATCGAGCCTCAAAAATGTGACTCAAAACTCTGAAAAATGCCATTAGCTGAGAGCTGATTTACACAATGAGAAGCAAAGTATGTTTGTTCAGTACAAACATGTTAAAATATTTTAACAACTGATTCAAATTATTATATTAAAAGAACATATTGGGGTATTTTTAACTTATCATTAGTAGCCCGGAGTCACTCTCACCTATAGGTGAGGGCATCGAGGACTGAAGAAGATGCTATGTTAAGGCTGTTTTACTCGGTGTTATAACGGTGTCTTACACATTTATTGAATGTCTCACTGTACATGATAATGACAATAAAATCTTGGTCAAATTCTTTGGCAAACGTGTGCTGTATGACATATTACACTAATACGATGTGATAAAGTGATGACATTCTGATAATAATGCAGCACGGTGAAGACGCAGTTGGCGTGGCCGCCTCACGGCTCCAGGGTCAAAGGTTCGAACCTGACTTTTGGACACTGTCTGTATGGAGTTTTGCGTGCTCTCTCTGTGAAAGAGCATATTTAAGCAATATCACATGAGTAAGTGTGCTGTTGTACTGAATATCAGCACAGCTGTGATTTGGCAACAGGTAGTAACAGCCACGCTGATAGTATAACAGTACTCTAGTAAAGCCGCTTATCCAATCAACTTAGTGGACCGGAACTAACTGTTGTATAATTAAGCAATATTTCATGAGTAAGAGTGCTGTGTTACTGAATATCAGCACGGCTGCGATTCGGTTGTAGGAACAAGGCCGCAGGTATTCACAGCCCTGCTGATATTCAGTACAAAGGCATGATTGTGAGTGTGATGTTGCTTTTATATAACAGTTCTACTGTATAAACAAGAAATTAATACCGAGTAACTGACTAACTGACATTTCTGACACAATATGGCCAAGTATTTTGTTTATTTTTGTCAAAGAAAATAGTTCCCAAACAAACCACAGTTGCCAGGTAACACACAGACTGACAGGCTGTAGCAAGTGTAGTAACAGTTTCAATGAACTGCAGCTAAAAGTGCAATTTTATGTATCAAACACAAACAGTGAAATGTCTCAGTGCTGTTATACTAAATATCAGCACTCTTGGATCTCTGCTTTTCCAATCAAATTAGTGGGCTGGAACTAACTGCTGTATAATAATTGATATAAGACATATACCAGTTTAACTCACAACCAAGGAATTCTTTCACGATTGGTGATTTTTGTCTGTGAGAGCAGAGTGTAGAACAGCCTTTGGTTAAAGTAGTTAATGATTTTTATTTCTTCATATGAATAAATTTCAGAATCAAAACTATCTATTGACCTGTTACTCTATTAACCGCTTAAACGCCTAGCTTTATTAGACAATTATTCATCTTAAAGCATTATTTAGTAACTACAATTAATGATTCAGTAGCTATAGAGAAACTAATAGGAAAGGACACACTGAAGGAATCTGAGAGATTGAAATGTCAAAATAAACAATGATTATGAAATCTGATTTCATCAAGTTCCTTTCTGGTTGGACAGGGTTTTACGGTTTCTTGTTTACTGAATGTGGTATTCCCTGTTCCTGTGTGGAAAAGGTTACCTAAAAATAGCTACATAATGAGCCACATTTTTTACCCTCCATTTTACCTCAAACGCTCTTTTAAATAGGACCAAGAATCGCAATTATGGTCTTAGGGCTTTTGGTCAGTAGAAAACCAGATAAGAACAAATGCGTGTAGCATTTACATAAAGAAACTACACTAGCATCCTTCCCAACTGCACTAATCGATTTGAAGACTTATTTGCAGGTAATTAGTAGGATGTGTAAATTCATGTTTTTTATAGCATAGCTATCAAATACCATACGCAACATGCACAGTATCTGAAGCAGAAAAATGCACATTACAATCACTGCGTGCATGGCTTATCACAAACTGCTCAGAGCAGCCATAACTGTAATTAAACAACTTGAAACAACACACATGGCTTCATTTTGCCATTGTTTACGGTATCACATCGTGACAGACCTGCCAAAAAGACCCACTAATTTACACTGCCACCCATGGAGTCTGCTAACACCAACAGGAGACAGACTCAATCCCAAAAGATCTCTTTTATGTATATATTGTGCTACACAGGATGCACAACATATTATTTCATACATGGTGTAGTTCAATTGTACAAGAACTACTCTGTCTAAATTTAGCTCGGTCTTCCACAGACAGAACAGTGGGCCTTCTGGGGCGACCACGTCAATAACTTCTGCAACACATTAGCAAGTTATAAATCATTACAGTTTCTGTAATATTTAACTAATATATATCGACTAAAGCATAACTTCAGGAGATCTTAAAACTGTACATCGGCCCAGGTTTTCAAATTACAAGTAAGGGACAGCTTTAGCCTTGTCTTCCATTCATGTCCACACATTTTGATTACAGTGAAAGCATGCTTTTGCTGCTGTCTGTATTAACTTGAGGCATAATTGGATTGCATTCAGAAAACCTTTGGTCTGCTTTGGTTTTGCTGTTTGAACAGTACTAAAGCAGAAAAGTAATGGTTTATAGTCCCACACTCCAGTGTTACCCAGAAGAGGATCGGTTCCCTTTTAAGTGTGGTTCCTTTCAAGGTTTCTTCATGACTTCTAAAGGAGTTTTTCCTTCTCACCGTCCCTTGTTTGATAGGGATCTAGGTCTATATATGAACCTCTCGTAAGCTGCTTTGTGTCAATGTACATTGTTAAAACTGCTATATAAATAAAATTGGATTGAATTGAACTTATTGAGTTTTACTACACTGTAAAAAAAAATTGGCTGTAAATTTTACAGTAGTTTACTGGCAGCAGGTTTGCCAGTAAAGTACTATAAAATCTACAGTAAGCAACTGAAAAACATATTTACACTAAAGTAATGTAATATCGCATATAGCATAACATAACACATAATCCAGCACATTTGCTCATTTGGCTGATGCTTTTTTAAGGCAACTTGCAATTGATGCTGGACACACCTGAGCAGAAGGTTAAGGGTCTTACTCAAGGACCCAGCCATAGAAGTTTGGCTGCCATGTGCTGGGATTTGAACACACAGCTTTTTGTGATCTGTTACTCAAACCTTAACCAATGAGCCACCACAACTAGCTTGCACTGATTCAACCACTTCCACCATTGAAAGCGCTAAAAAACTGCATCGAGCTAGTTTGCGGTGGCTCAGTGATCAAGTCTTCGAGTAACACATCAGAAGGTTGTGTTCAAATCCCAGCACTGCCAAACTGCCTTGGTTGGGTCCATGAGTAAGGCCTTAACCTTCAGCTCAGCTGTATCCTGCATTAACTGTAATGTAAATGTACTGATATTATATATTATGTGTTATTATTATATACTATGTAAAATATTACAGTGTTTTACTGTACATGTTTTATAGATGTTTACTGTAAATATTACAATACTTTATTGGCAAATCTGCTGGCAGTAAAGTACTGTAAAAGTTACAGCCAATTTTATTACAGTGTATGATACCGTAATAACTGTAGTAACTGTGATTTCAGTGTGGTGCTTCTTTCATGGCTTCAGTCAGGACACTAACATGGTCTTACTATGGTGCAGTAACTGTGCATTACATTTTTAACCCTGATCTTTGGATACATTTACTATAGTGCATATGTTAGCTACTTATTACATTATAATATTAATACGAGGTTTTATTATGGTAATTTAGAGTAACTGTAGTTGGTAAACACTTGACATTACACTGTGACAGTACAGTTACTGTTACTAGGCTACTTTTGCTGAACACACTGTTGGTTAAACCCATGACTACCTGCCCCTGGGAACTGTAATGGCTAAAATGTGTTGGAAATACGACCATGTCAAAGGCCAGAGAGGGTAAAAAGAGGGTAAAGTATCCATGTGCTGCCTTCCCACTAGCTAACATCCCATTACTCACCCGAGGATGACCAGTTCGCCGTATTTCACCGGATCTTTGGAGCGGGCATGTTCGTTCTGATTCGGCGACAACATGGGACTGAAGCTAACGTCGCTTTTCGCACTCTTTCCTGCTCACGAAAGCCTGGAACAAGTAACTTCCGTAATAACTAGAGTGCTGACTGATAGGCCTCGGTTTTAACAGTGCCAAAGCTAGTAGGTTGGGTTCCTTAGACACATCTCTGTTGTCTTAATGAACGGAAGACCTGGGGCAGCTCGATACGAACAGTCCGAACTGGTGGAGGATGGAAAAAAGGCTCGCGGCAGAGTGGCGCGTACCATGATTTTCAGAGGAGCGCTAAACACTTGGTATTACTTCTGAAAACATTTAACCTCTTATTAACCCAATGTTGCACCTTAATGTAAGATACATAAGGTCTAATAATCACAATCCATACCATAATTAAAGACAAAGCTCTCCAGTGGCTTTCCTAAAGCATTTCTTTGATCGCGTTTCACCCCTCGGAGGTAGTATGAATGGTACGATCTCAGAGCGAAGCTCGCCTTCAACATTACGTCAGTGTGCGATAGTACGCTACAGAATACTATGTGATAAATCCCTGCTTACACTTACAGAAATGTACATCTCCCACGCTATCAAAAGAGTCAGTCATTAAATGTAAGACTTTAGGCCAAGTAAAAACGTTATAACAAGACCGTTATACCTCTGATTTCAGTGGTGAACGCGTGATTAAGTTGAAAGAGAGCATGGTCCATTCATAGAATAGAGAAATAGACGTCTTAGACAGAAACTGAATTAGATCTCAGTATAGGCTAAGGTCGGAGTCATTTGCACTGCTGTGAAATAAGATTGTCTATGTCGTGTATAACCGATCCAGACATTTTGATTGTCTAGTCTGATCTCATATTGCATCAGCGCTGCATATCATAGGAATCCTGCATTTGCACATTGGACAAAAAGCAGCTTATCCACAGGGAGGCGCACACACTGACACAGCTTTCAGTGGCCACGTTGACGTTCAGTGTGCACTAATAGCACTATTTCCTGGCAGTGGAGTCCCCATGCACTGCACAGTTTAAGGTGTTTCCCTTGTTCCCAGCACAACACAGCTCTTCAGCTCATTAAACTTTTAATATTCACAAAGTTAAACATGTGAAACCTCTAAAATATCCAGTACAGGGAATACAGGCTTTTTGTTGTCTGGTTCTAAGAACATATGATGGTTAGAAATATTCCTAAACAGATATATGTGAGGTAACTTTAGTACTATATTATGTAATGTAGCTTCAACAAAAGAATAAAATATGTCCACATAACACAGAATATGATCACAACACAGATTTATTATATGAACAAGACTATATAAATATGAATAACATTAGACATGTATGTATGGAATCCCCAAAACAACAAGTCATTAACAGAGTTTTAAATGAATACAAAAATCGACTATTGATTGAGCTACAAAATAAAATGTGTTATTATTTTCTAAAGTCTCGAACAATCAATACAATACAATTCATTCATTCATTCATTCATTCATTCATTCATTTATTGTAACCGCTTGATCCTGGTTATGGTTGCAGTGGATCAGGAGCCAATAACAGTACCGCAGATGGGATGCCAGTTTATAGCAGTGCACCATGCACACAGGGGCAATGTAACGTAGCCGGTCCACCTAACTGCATGTTTCTGGACAATGGGAGGAAACCAGAGAACCCAGAGGAAACCCACACAAACACTTGGAGAACATGCACAGAAAGTCCACACAGAGAGGAACATGAACATAGGCTCAAACCCCGAAGCCAGGAGCTGTGATGCAGCAATGCTACCCACTGCACCTCCAGCTCACCTTCCATACAATGCATTAATAAGTCTGTCACATCATCATTTACTCTCACTTTTAATTTTTTATCTTTATATCTTTCCTGTTTTATCAACTTCAGCACATGTTTAGTCATTTATCCTATTTCCTATTTTGCACATGCAACATTGCCCAATGTCCACCACCACTCTTATGATAGCGAGGAGGCATCGCCTATTTACCAGGAGTGAAGTCCTTTCCAGAATCTGTATGTTGTTGTCCTCAAAAAAAGGACAGCAAGCTGGGTTCTGACCTGAGGAAGCTTTTGATAGCTAACTTTAGCCAAATTTGTCTTCTCAAACCCTCAGCAGTCCTAGCAGTGAGCTTGTGGGTATCCGTTTAGCAAGGCTGTATTTTAATTCCATTATTTTAACTGCTAAAATTATTCTTGAATCTATATTTAGCTGGTTATAGATAAAGTTGGTGGTGACAAATGAGGTTATCTGATGCAAATTAGCTAGATGCCAAACCTGAGTAAACTGAAGTAGCATCACTAGCTAATAATAAATATTGCAAAATCAATGTGTATTGCAATAAGTCAGAAAGCAAGTAGTGCTTTCTGACTATCTATCTAGCTCTGACTAGCTATCAAGTCCTATTAGGAAAAAAACTGAAAAAAATGACTTATAATAGTTAGCTGATGGTGCTAGAATAAAATTAGCTTAGATAACTGGCAGAGGCTGGAGCATCAGATCAGATGTATGAGATAAACCATCTAAATCATCTGAGGCTTACATACATGAACATCTTTCAGGAAGTTAATTACATTTATTAGTGTAAAAAAGGGCCCACAATATATTATTTACTCCAATAAATAAATTAATTAATAATAATAATCTTCCTGTGCAGTAATAAGCAGCTACACTTTCAGAAGAGCAAACTACAGATGCAACCTTTATTGTACTGTTACATTTGCTTGCAGTGATTATTAATGATGGTGCTTGCTTCCATATTTCTAAAAATGCATATATTTTTAAGTCAGAGAATAGATTTATTACAAACTAATAAAACTAATTATGCAGGTATGCAATGAATTCTGATATTATGAATAGAAATAGTCATATTTTGGGCCAATATATTGTTAAAACAGATGACCACATTTGAGTACATGTTCGGTAGCTATGGAGGCTTAGCAGTGATATAATATAGTGAAATAAATACTGTATCTGACTTGGCAGTCATAATGTAACTATGGCCTGGTATAAAACTTTTATGCAAACCAGAAGAATAGTTATTTTGTTGCAGTCCACTGCAGGGGATTTTTTTGCTTGATGTGTGCAACATTGTGCAGGCTTTAAGTTAAGTTTGTGCTCCTGCTGAGAAGCCATCCATCAGTCAGCACAAAAAACAGGAGAAACAGAGCAGACTGCATGACCCACTGGGTCAGCTTCCTATTTCAGAGGAAACATTGGATGCACTTTTTTCCCCTTCCGTTTTGGTCAGATGTACAGTATTTAACAAAATTTAAAGGTCACGGTTGTACTGCTAATAAATACATAAAATAAAGTTTTTTATAAATGCTCTATTTTAGAACGTTTGAATTTGAAATGATATAACGGTTATTTGGTATTTCCTGATGGATAAAGAATTTCTGGCAGAATTTTCCTGTTTCCTGTTTCCCAGACCAGTACCCCTTGCAGATCTCAACACATCCCTTTATTTCCCACTCAGCTTCACACTTAAAGACATGTGAACTGTACTGGAACTGTACTGGATGGATGAACATCACTCTTCCGAAATATATTCCCTCAGTTTTGATGATGGTGATGCAGAGTGCCATGTAACACTTCTAAAATCTCCCAGCTGTTCATGCTGAGATCTGTTATATGAGTTATATCATTTCCATACTCATCATACCATTCAGTGAATTCTCATTCCCTGTGGATGAGAACATTGTCACTCTGGATGAAACCATACCCATCAGGCTAGAAATGTTTCATCATGGGATAAAGGTGATCAGCCAGAATAACTTTGTATTCATTTGCTTTGAACTTTTCCTCTAAGGAGACAAGTGGACTCAAGCCATGACAGCAAAATGCTTACAGTATTTATAACAGAGGTACCGTTTTTCCTTTGTCAACTGTCTGTATATTGCTCCAAAAAACTGCTCCTACCATCAGTTTTTCCAGTTGAGATAATTTTATTACTCACAGCTCTTTTGAAAAAGGCATTCTTTGACACACACATGATATTGGATTAGACTGGAAATTCCACCAGTGGAATTATAAATGACAGTCATTTGTATTTTATTTTGCACCCTGAACTGAGCTTGTCCTGGAAGAGCTTTGTATTTTACAAAGTGAATGGATCAAAAGGTAGGAAATTGATACAATAAAATAAAATATCTTCTAATATATATTGCTAAACATGTTTAGCTTTACAAAGCAGGATGTTAAAATATAAAAATTGGCTCTCATCTGCAAATCAGCGCTGCCTGTCCTTTCAAGGCATGATCTTCTCTGTCCTAGATCAACACCGTCTGCCTTGGAAAAAAAAGAAAAAGAAAAAAAAAGCTTATTGTGGCACAGGGTGGAACCTGAAACCACTGTGTTGTAAGTGATCAGTCTTGTTTGGATGTTTGGAGGAGGAGGAGGAGGNGAGGAGGAGGAGGTGGAGGAGGAGGAGTGTAGTTCAGCCATACCGAAGTTGTCTTATTCCAGCAGTTACCAGAGTATGTGCTTGCTCCCGGCTGACAAAACCCACTATAACTTGTGACAAGCTCAATTTCTTTCACACCAATAGCGGTCTTGAGAACATATTTTGAACATATAAAGAACTAGTGCTATATTATTTCTATATCATCAGGTTAATGCGAAAATAAAACCTTTAGGAATCTAGATTGAACTGTTTTTGTTTGCGTATGAATAGGTCTAACATGTTCACAAACCCTTCTATACTAGTTATCCTACTTTAGTTAGCACATTGAATAAAATAGATATAACCTTTGTCTGCTTTAGCACTTTTTGTCATGATCTGTTAAACAAAATGAATCCCCTATTCATCACATTCATAATGATTGCCCAGGCTTGAACTTTTGGCCCTAAGAGTGTGCGTGTCAACAATGGTCCCATCTGTCACAGCTCCAGCCTGACCATGTGTCCTGCTGGATTCATGCTGCACATCACCTTCTGTCATACTGGATAATAGCACTGATAATCGTTCCTTTGAAAAGCAAAGCAGTTGACATAATTTCCTGTATCTATCACATGTTTCACCCTCCCATCCACTGAGCACACAGTAAACTGTCAGCAGGCACAAAGCCCTGAAGGCCTTGTAATTGTTTGCATGGATAACAAGGCTAGAACTGTTTGTCCTTAAGTGTAAAACACATTAACAAACCAAAAATGCAACAACAAACTCTGAACAAATTCAGAAGCATAACAGCAAATCAGAGAACGCAGCAACAAACCCAAAAAACACAACAGCACACTCTATCAATATTAGCTAAAAACAGAAAGCCATATTAATGCGTATAGAGAGTGTATATAAAATAAAATCATATGAATGCCCTTGATAAATATAAACACAGTAGCAGCAGTAGACCTATTTAGGCATGTGTTTCCTCTGTGAACTGTGAACATCCTCCGACTCTCCGTTTACCACGGATTCTCAAACTGACACGTGCTGTGACTGAACGCGTGACCTACCCTTTCCGTTTCAAGTTAATGTTGATGTGTTTCTGATTTTGCTCTTCTGTTTTGGGTTTTTCCTGTTGTGTTTTCTGATTTGCAGTTGAGTTTTTTGGTTTGGTAAAGTGTTTTGCCCTTACAGGCCAGTATATTTGGGGTAATCCAGACATGTACAATGAATAGTTAGTGTGCTGAAATTGAGAGGAGAGGACTGATAACAAGTATAAAAGAAAGCCTCGTATAAAAGAATTAAAATAGTAAAACTAACCTGAAACAATGCACTGGCACTGGGACTGTCCCTCTAAATAAACAGTGAACATAAATATTCTTCTACCACAGACTGTTTAATGAGCACAGGGTTAGTGTAGATTTAAAAAAAATGTCTATCGTGCTATGTGTTGAAAAAGTATATTGTAAAAAAAAAGCAAATGCCTGACTTTCAGAAAACTTTTTGGCATTACAGATTTGACACTACTATCTATAGATATCTCAATGCAGCTAAAGTCTGACTTATGTAATTTTTCATCTAATCAAACAGTATAGTGTATGTCACTACTATCCTTTCATACTACAGTTGAAAACTATGGTTATATGTTCAGTAAAGCAACATAAAATCACAAATCCGTCATACAACATACCTAGCCAAAGTCCAAAGAGCATTGTCACTTGTATGTTTAAACAGTGCAGGCTTTCAGTGGTTTCTCAATGACATCTAGAAATAAAGTGATCTATAACTTAAACTGAATATAACTGGCTAAATGTATTAAACCCTAGTATTTGTTATATTCTGAATTTAGCCCAGACTCTCTATGTGTACAGTTAGTCAAATAAGCAGTGAGAACTCTCGATAATGATTTGCCTGAAGGATGGGTGGGAAAGTGTAAATTCAGTGCTGTGTGCAGACTGGAAATGAAACTGTACTCTGTAAAGAGCAGCTGTACATTTAGGTTCTTGGTTAGCCTTACACTGATGAATTACACAGCTACGGTGTTAAAACTGACATAATGTGTTCACTACCACTTTGTGCAATGTATCCTGGGCTAATCACTTTAATGACTGGACATGATTTGTAGGAAGCCAGTGAGCTGACTCAGCAGTCACAAGAACAGCCGGCCTCTCCCTATGGACACGATCCATGCCTTTGTGAAAGTACTGTAACTTCTAACAAAGTGGTGTGTACATTCATTTAACATGGCTGCTGTTATGACCAGATGAAAATGAAACACCTTATCATGCACATAGTTGGTTTTGTTGTATTTGTCACAGTATGATCTGTGTTTTAGTGACTTGTAAATGTTATTGTTGGATTACACTTTCTTTCTCTATTATAAGGGTTATATGCAGCTTTCTGGCCTTGCTTCTGCAGGTATGAAACAGGATTATAAAAAACTAGTAGTGCTGCCTGAGTGAACAATACATGGAACTAACAAGGCTTCGTTTAGCCTCATTGTTTTACCTTCTGACAGAGTACACAAATCCACCCTGACTCACTGAGTAAAACAGAACTGCTGATCATTTTTACAATCTGAACAAGTAGAAACAGTCAGAAAGGCAGCACTTGTGTCTCTGTAGCACATACAATATACAGACATGCATTAGAAGTAACTTTATTTATTTATTTTTTTACTATTGTAAGGAACTGATAAAGATGTGGATAGTATTAACAATACTTAATTACATGTGCCCTGCAAAACTGAGTCATTTCCCTGCTCTAAAATAACCATGTTGACCCAGGAAGGGTCTTGACAGTTATCTGATTTGCTGATGAGGGCTGCTAATCAACCGGGATAGTGGTAAATAAATACCAGCCATGCCTAACCACCACGGTTAGATGATCATTATCTGCCCAAACCTTATTTACTACATTACTAAAGCAAAAATATTGCTCAAAGCAGGGGTTCTCACCCACTACAGATTTATTCTATGAAAAGTATTTAAATATATCATACAGTATTTTGTCTATTTACTAGAGCCATAGAGCTTTCTGTCCCTGAACCTTACACTGACAGAACATTAGCTCCAGATTTACATTATTTATAACCCTACTTCTTTTTGAGTTGAGTTTTGTCTTGAACCAATTCAATTCAAGGGACCAGTCAAACAGGTTAATAACCATATGAACTTAATAATACATATAATAACTTTGATAATGGGTTGATAGTGATTTCCATTTCTCTATTAATAATAAAACAATAACATGGATCCCCTGGCTATGGTTCACGAACCAAAGTGAGGTTCTCAAAGTGGCCTAAAAATGACTTTGGACAAAAGCAACCACTTAATATAACACAGAACTTCTGAGTGCAAAGACAGATAAAAGTGCGCCTTAGATATTCATGTTACCTTTTAGCTTTATGAACAAACATCCCCGTTTCATTTTAAACACTAACAATGCAGAACAGAGCTCAGAAGTACATATGTGCATATGGAACGACCTTGTTCACATTTGGGGTAACAGATGCTTATTTGATTTGTTTAGGAATTTATTAACCCAACTTTGGCTGAGCGTCCTTCATCTCGGTTGTAATCTGGCTGGCACAGCTCTTTCAACACAGCAACAGGTCAAACTCCACAGCAACTTCCACTTGACAAATATGTTCAGTGATTTGCAGCTTTGGCTTGACATTCCCTTATTACAGTATTCGATCGTAGACTGTGAGGTCACCCGCAAAGAGACTAGCATAATCCAATAAACACTACAGACCTGGGTATTTCATGTTATTGTGTCACATCACACTCCTTTAATAACAGTAGGTTGGTTGAAAGTTAAATCTTAAATTTTAACTACACCACGAGCAGTTAAGCCATAGACGTGAACGCTCTCATGACTTCATTCAGCCGTTCCTACATTTAGAGGATGAGGTCATCTAGAATTTACAGTTCTTCTTCTCATCGCTCTCAAATTAGTCTGAGCAGTTTACTGTTAAACGTAAAAGGTTTATAGGAGTATTCCACATTTCTACTGTCAGGTACATGACTAACAACTGTATAAAGCTATCAAAGTTAAAAGAAAAGCATATCTTTGGTCTGATCACCGGAAATAATGAATCATCTACGAACACAGTAAACATGATCTAGGCATCAAGACAAAAAGTGTGTCGTATTTTCAGGTATCTTGTCAAGACATATTTATGTAGATTGATATAATTAGATCTTTCTGATCCCTAACAATCAATGAGATTTAGACTTGGTTAATACACATTAAATACACATTGTGTGTGTGGGAGGGGGGAATAAAAATGCAGTGCAAAAAGCCATGAAAACTATTATTAGAATTATTACAACATTTTAGACTCCTAAACTATCTAACTTTACATGACATTGTTAATATTAAGGAACTGATGAAGTTAAATACACCTGAAGTCATTCATGAAATGTTCATCTTATGCGACGGGGTGTGAAAAGGCTTTGAAATCAAACCCTGAAAATCGATTTATTAGTGCGTGCGAGTAGCATTAAAAAAGAATGATGCAACTGATTAACAGATGAACTGAGGAACTTTGGGTTTTGTTTAATGTGCGAAACAAAGCAAGAGATCATGTCGTATATGAGGTTCTGAGGTTATGGTGAAACAATCCTTCCACAAAGTACAACAGAAGAACTCAGTGAATTAAAACAGGCAAAGACTGACCTAATACTGAAACCATTTTCTTCTCACTTTACTTAAACTGCTTCTGGGAATGTTGTCAACGAAAGAAAAAGAAAAAAGAAAAATCAACTTCTATTCTATACTGACATTTCAAGAAGGTGCACTTTCATTGTTGAACTGGAATATGATTTTTTTTTTATTATTATTTTTTCTTCGGCATAACAAATTGATCTAAATAATACAACAAAGCATTTATTGTAATTTATTAAAACAAAAATAGGCTTCTCTGACTGCAGCGTGCAGCTGATGGGTATTGTTTTGCAGATCAGAATCCAGAGCACCATGAAAGATCCAGGTAACTAAAGGTAGCCGGTTTAGTAAACACTTTTTGGGGCACAAGGTCAGAACAGAAATCCTGAACTGCTCACTTCAGCAAAAGGCCCTTGTACTTGTTCCCTCACTGACACCATTTCAGGCATCTCTCCCTCTGTGACTTCTGCCCAGCTCTCAGTCATGTTGGCTCAACTCTTGTGAAACACGTTTTGTTTGTGCTTCCCAAGAAAAAAAAGCCAAACAATTTTAATACTCATTTACAGCTGAGGCTCCCAAGAAAAAAAACAAAAACAAAAAACACCACGCAGCCAGTGTCACAAATGAGGGAAAACATGATATCATGTATTCACAACTTTTTATGCCAAAACTAGACATCACGTTATTTTCCTGTTCGAACTCCTTGTTCTCAAAGAGACACATTTCTGGATTCTTGTGACATGATGTCATTTGACGACAAACGAACAAACTGCAGTTATGATGCCATTCCGGGACAGATAACATGTCTGGAAAGAAAGAAACCTTGGAGTGTGTTAGAGAAGGGCGCTTAACACTCCCCACTACATTCATGGGCAAAGTCTGGCTTCTGTGAATGCAATATGCAAGCAGAGTACCAACATAAGAATGGTGCTGTGGTTAAAAGAAAAGATGATCAGGGATCCAGAAAAAAAAAAAATGCAGTGACTAAAAAGAAATCTTAATGAGAGCAAAAGAAATCTACATCTCCATGTTTCCAAAAGAACACTTTTTATGTAATATTGAAAGACAATAAGTTGCATTTGAATGTAATATAATTCTAATAGTGCCAAAAGCAAACTTAAGAGCCAGCCAAAAGGATCGGTACATAATATAAAAGAAAACTGTTACAGGGCGTGATCAAAATCAACAGAAACAGGATTATACGCAAACTTCTTTTTTGCCAATATTTGCAAGAGGAAATATTTGTTAAATGCTTCCATTTTACTTTTTGACTCAATTTTAACTCATTTAACTTTTTTTTTTTTAATCTATCTATTTCTCTTGCACTGACCAGTCCAACTGAGCAGTGCATTAAGATTTGTAATTTGAAGTGAGCCAGGTCAGGCCCTCATATAGTCCGTCACCTGTGGTAGCGCATGAGGGTTGCACATACCAATTCCTGTCTCGGATACGGGTCAAGCCAAGCTTCTCTTGGATCTCATGTGGCTTCATTGCGTCCGGGAGATCTTGCTTGTTGGCAAATATCAAGATGATGGCGTCCCTCATCTCGCGGTCATTGATGATGCGGTGCAGCTCCTGTCTGGCCTCGTCGATGCGATCTCTGTCAGCGCAGTCCACCACAAAGATGAGCCCCTGTGTGCCCGTGTAGTAGTGCCGCCAAAGCGGTCGGATCTTGTCCTGACCTCCCACGTCCCACACGTTAAACTTCACATTCTTATATGTGACGGTTTCCACGTTGAAGCCCACGGTTGGAATGGTGGTGACCGACTGTCCCAGTTTGAGTTTGTAAAGGATGGTCGTCTTACCGGCTGCATCAAGTCCAAGCATCAATATTCTCATCTCCTTGTTTCCAAAGATCTTTGAAAGCATTTTCCCCATCTTGTTGGTTGTGCATATATTATGTTTATTAAGGAGGAAAAGATCTAGGATTTTTGGTAATGTACCTTTGGCTAGGTTATGTGCTACTGTAATACTTCAGGTGTAACACCACAACTCTTAGAATACTGTAACAGACCGCAAAAACTATTGCTTCACAACAAAAAAGTATGGCTCTTCTATGATACAGAGGAGAACTTCTGCGCTAGATCAATCTGCATACTTTAGAGGAATGAAAGATACTGGAACACCAAGTTAAGACCAGAGGGTGTGGATAAGCAGCCCTCCTGAACCTGTATGGGTGTCCCGGTGGCTCAACACCTTCTGAAAGACAGGTCCAGAAAAATCCACTTCTTAGCTCTTCAGACTGCCCGGCTGTCCCCGGTGCACAGTGCTGCAACTACTGTCGCTCTGTGTGTGTTTTACACTTTAAATAACCCAGCGGCCCGCTCGCTGGCCCACAGCAGCCCCGACTTCCTCCTTGTGCGCCGGCTCTCCGCTCGCTTTAGCCACTCGGCACATTAAGCGCCCGGGATTCCCTTCAGGAGTTCATGGTGACCACTGTGCTCCTAATGGCGTAGCAGCAGACTGGAAGCGGTTCAACCAGCCGAGGAGAAAACAAAAAAAACTCCAAAGGTCATTGATTCATCCGAGTTTCCGCTCTCCGTGTCTTCTCTCCCTGAAACACAAGAGCCGTTGAGAAAAGGGAGGGGTAACAAACAGGGACAGAGCACAACTTTAATCGGCCGCTCCGTAGCCTACTTTCGCGATACACATAAACCGCTGTGGAAATTACAAAACCGCCATTCGGAGTGGAGGAAAAATCATATTACCTTCCAAACACGGCGGACTCCCCCAACTCCGTTACCCCCTTTTCTCTTCTCTCCCCCTCCAGTCGCTCGCTTCTGTCCCTCAGCCGCGCTGTGTTACCGGAAAAGGTGCGGACCTGCTTCACCCGCCACTTCCTCTGAAGCGCTCGTGCGCTACGCCATTTAGCGCTCGCGCGCTGAGAGGCTCGAGCACAAGTCTATCTGTGGGTGAATGAAATGGACGCCATTCACTTTAAAGCACCGTGGCTTCCACCTAATTTCAGATTGTCCTGCAAGGCTGTTCAAGTCTTAAACGTGTACAAGAAATATATTACATGATTTTAGAATCACGTGGTTCTTTTTACTAAGCTATATCACAGACGTACAGCCTACCAGAGGAAACCAGCTCGGTGGCGTCATTTTACGTGAAGGGGGCGGGGTTATGTGACGTAATATCGATTTTAAATAATGCTTCGAACAGCCGGCGAATTAAAGCCTTTAAATTGTAACTTTAAACTCGTAACAAATATATTTTTATATATCTAAAATTATCTGAATGAAGGTCTATGCTCACCCGGAACATCTTATGCGAAAAATGTAAACGTTTTCTGTTCTTTTATACATTATAATATCTGCTCCATTGTGGGCCAACAAATGAACCTACAAGTCTTCGTCTTCTGTCGGCTTTTCCCTTCAGGGGTCGCCACAG
>CM074963.1:8325784-8380382 GCA_037577455.1 Pangasius macronema
TCTGAACATGTCCAAACCATCTTAATCTGGCTAATCATTCTAACAAATGAACCTACAAGTAATTGTAATAAAATTACCATAAAAGTTATTAATACCTAATAGTAATACAGATAAAAAAAAGCAACAGCAGTAATGAAAAGAAGAAGAGAAAAAAGGAAATATAAACTGTAGGTAACATGCTGATATAAAGTGTTATAAAGCAGGAATGGGGAAAAACAAGCAATAAATAAACACAGTAGATAAACAATTGCCATCAGTTTGACAGTTGGCTCCACAGTGTGTGTGTGTGTGTGTGTGTGTGTGTGTGTGTGTGTGTGTGTGTGTGTGTGTTTAAATGACATCTCTGCAGTATATCCCTTATGCAATTACAAAAAATAATAGAATTTTAGGCTGGTAAGGGAACTGTAATTTCGGCCAATATTAATATTTAAATAAAAGACAGGTTTTAAAAGGTTTCTTAACAGATTAACCTGATTATAACTGCACACCATGCTCTAAGCTTCACAGCTGTGGGGTCCACGGTTCGATCCTGAGCTGGGGTTACTGTCTGTGTGGAGCTTTGCATGTTCTCTCAGCATCCCTTTGGGTTTCTGTTGGTTGTCTACTGTAACGTGCACTGATATAGTCTCGCACTGTCTAGAAGAACACCTACAACAACTCCTGAGTGACAGTCAGCTGAAATTAATAACATACACTTTTGCTGATGGTTTTCATTACTTTTTTTTTTTTAAACCCTGTGCAAGTGCCTTCTTTAATTATCTTGTCTATACAAACTTTTTAGCTCAGACTCCTTGAGGCACTCTTTTATCTAGTAGCCCCAGATACACACATCTACTGTAACTGCCTGGCTTAGCACATTTGCATGACAAACCTATGATTACACAAGAATTTTGCACTTCAGGTCAACTCAAGTCACTGTTAATACAAACCTAAAGTGCTTCAGGCAATGCTCCCGGTTTATAAACCAGCTGCATTTTTTTTAATATATCTCAGGTTTTTAGCTCAAATAGCTTAAATAAAGCTTTTTATTGGGCATAATTTTCAACCTTCTTAATTGCAACCTAACAACTCCACAAATCCACAATATACGACATGTGAAACAAGACAACAGATTACAACATATAGACCTTAGAGACAACATTATTAGTCAATTATACATCATGTCCTGAAAATGTGGTGTAACTGCTACTATTGCTCTCCTAGCTCAGGAGTGTAGGTAGAGTAGTGTGAATTGTATAATAATCCTTCTTCAAAAACAAACATAGAGATCCACTTATATAAAAAAAGAGTTAGGAGCTGGTCTCTTGGAGAGTTTTATGAACACGTGTACGACACGTGTGACAGATTTTTATTTGCCTTTTCTTACTAATGGAAGATTATTTTTGAGGCCTTGCTTAGAATACTTTAAAGTGTTTGCTTAGTTGGATATTCAATGGAATATCATGTGTATCATAAAAAATATTACTCTGATCAATTCAACCATACTGCAGTTGTTAATCAGCAGATAATGAGGTAAAACACGCTTTTCTTTAAGTTCAGAACAGGCCCAAAAACAAGCCAACACACTGGCACCTGGTCAGCTTACCCGCCCATTCAGCAGCTGCGGGCGCAGTGCGCATGCGCGGGACGGTCTTGCCCTTGTGTGATTGCGTTGTGGTGTGAGGAAGTGTAGCATGAGAGCGCGGTGCCTCGACCACATGTTGTTGAACAGATAACTTCAAAAGTTTCGAGAAATTTTTCTGTAAACAAAATTTCATGGAACAATCTGGTACGTAAACGCTCACAAGAACGCTTTGAATTTGTTATAAGTAAAATTTTTAGTGTATGTTTGAAGTTATTTGCGGAGATCTCGACGGCAGTGTGTGTAGGCTAATGCTAGCGTTCAGCTTGGTGGCTAACGGACTAGGCCTCACACCAAACCGATACTGTTAGCTTTGCTAGCAGGTACTGCTCTGTGTTGCGTAGGCTGCTGGTCTGTCCTGAACAGCTAGAATCAAACCGTAGGCCTGAATTATATTTAGTTTATTGTCTGTTTTTTTAGTTTGTAAAAATAGAGCGCACTGGGCTTCAGAGGAAGCTTGCTAATTGGCGGACTATCAGGCTAACTTTAGCAGGCTAGCTGTTAGTTAACTATTAACCAGCTTTCCCGTATAAAAGCGCTGTAATGGCGTTTACGGCATGAACAAATTTACATACACACACTACTGGATATTAGCACATTGCAACACGTGTATGCAGTTAGATTTTCCCAAATTAATAAAGATTAGTTCNCGGCTAACGTGCTAGCTCGCGTTTGGTATTTTAGCATCAGCCCGGGCGCAAGCACGGCTTCATTTCGGTTTGTCTTCAGGAAGTTTTACGCATCGCACCAGTCAAAAGGCTGTCCTAAATATTAGCAACGTGGCATCTGGTATCAAAAAATGCACAGCAGTGATATTTGGTGGATTGATCATCAGTTTTGTGGGAAGAATTTGCCGTTTTCTTCCTGCGCTTTTTGTAAATGTTAAAAAAAAACCGGTTAGTGGATTGAGAATGTTCATTTGCATTATTTTGCTTATGCACATTTCTCGCAGCACATGCTGATGGGTCTCTGCTTCGATGGCAGACTGTAGCATCAATACCCCGTTGTTTTTGACGGAGTTGGAGCAGGAATCATTGGTCCCAGGTGATCACAAGGGGACAGAGCTCAGGGTTGATCACATCATGTGGTCTGACCACTTTAGTGACTTGCCCAGGTGTCGGAGATGCGTATGGACACATTTGTAGTAAGCACCTCAGGACCGCCCAGTTAACTACAGGTTTCACGAACTACAGTATTCTCTCGACACATGTTTAAAGATGCCAGGCGCCCATCTCATCTGTCCACTTGGGCTGAAAGGGTTTCTTTCAGCTATTACTTTAATGGCTGTGCAATGACCGGAATGAGACATATGATGTTCAATGCAAATCTCTAACTTGATGTTAATTCAGCTAATAATCAGCTCATCACAAAATCCTAAATTTCTCTCTGATTGAATTTTTTAAAACTGTGCTCCAGGGACAGTTATTCTACAGTACTATAATGTATAATGTAGACTGGAAAAACAATATACAAAAATGAACCTCTACATTTCCATATACAACACACTGCTCTTTCAGTGAGGAGACCCAAACCTGATCAGGAATCAGTGTGTTTAAATTGCCATCTGAGATCAGTTTTTACATTACAGTGTTCTGATTCTATTATTATTATTATTTCTTTAAACATAATTATCTAGATCTACAACTCTCAGAAGAGGCCATGACGGGGATGGTTGGTGCAGATGCCCCTGACAATGGGAATGCTACTGCTATGGAAGATGCAGGCGACGGCTTCATTCCTGACCTCCCTAACTTGGCTCCTGATGCTCAGTGGACAATGGACCAAGTACCTGACACTTTTGCTGCTCTTGCAAATCAACAGAACCCAGAACAAGGCCAGCTGGAGCAATACGAACAGTACATGGTAGATGGGCACTCAGAGTCTGCAGTGGGGCAAAAATCTGACCCTTCCGAACAGCATGATAATTCAGCGTATGCTGATGGAAATCAGCCGGAAACAAACGGACAGGCTGCAGAGGATCATCTCAAAGAGTCTGAGTTGAGCTCAGAAAAGCAGGCTGAAACAGGCAGTTCGGACAGCCCAGCGAATATGGAGCTTGAAGATGGGTCCAAAGAGGGAAGTGAAGTAGATGCCTCAATGTCAAAACCTTTGCTCCCCACTGATTTTGACAGGCTCTTTAAGGTAGTTGAGGATGATCCTGAGGACTTTAATGGCTGGGTCTACCTCCTGCAATATGTTGAACAAGAGGTGAGTGCTAAATAATCCAGTAAACAGATTAAACAAAGAGCATATCCGGTTCATCAAAGATTAAAAGACGTGCATGTGTTTTCCAGAATCACCTTCTGGCTTCAAGAAAGGCATTTGATGCCTTTTTTCTACGTTATCCCTATTGCTACGGCTACTGGAAGAAATATGCAGACATAGAAAAAAAGCATGGTTGCATCCAGGAGGCGGATGAGGTAAGGTGTCTCTTTATCGTAAATACCCCCAAGCTGTAGTTTGCTCACTTAATTTTATCCAGTGCCATGGCATTTACATTTTCGACTTGATGCTAACTCTTTCTTGTCCCCTCAGGTGTATCGAAGAGGTCTGCAGGCCATCCCGCTCAGCGTTGACCTTTGGCTTCATTATATTACTTTCTTAAAGGAGAACCAAGACACTAGTGATGGAGAAGCTGAGAATCGCATACGAGCGTAAGTATATTGTCCAAAAGTTTAGTAGACGGATGGCCAAATAACATGGATCGTATTTTTTTGTTTGCTTGTATTCTAGGACCTAAGTGTGAGGTTTTTTTTTCTTTTCTTCTCTTCTTCAGTGCCTATGAGCATGCAGTTCTTGCTGCGGGTACAGACTTCCGGTCAGACCGTCTGTGGGAAGCTTATATTAGCTGGGAGACTGAGCAGGACAAGTTGGCCAATGTTACAGCAATTTATGACCGTGTCCTTGGTATTCCTACTCAGCTGTATTCCCAGCACTTCCAGAGGTTTGTGTTATAAGCGTGTGTAAATTATGTCTGTTCTCTGCTATCTGAGTGAACATAGGAGATAACACTACAGAGATGATTGAATGAAGACGCTTTACATTGATGTTAGTGTTTAAAGATGATGGTGTCAGTTTAAAAAAAATATTAAACATATTCACCAGGAGATACAAAATAATGTCACTCCACAGTTAACTGTATACATTATATTATTTTCAGGTTCAAGGATCATGTGCAAAACAATAATCCCAAGCACTTCCTGTCTGAAGAGGAGTTTGTTCAGCTGAGGTTGGAACTTGCAGCTGCCAGTAAGCCCAGTGGAGAGGGAGAGGAGGAAACCCCCAGTGAGGAGCTACCGCCAGGCACAGAAGACCTTCCTGACCCAGCAAAGGTAAGAGCCCAGGCTGGGTTTTTGTGGGTTTTAAACATGCCAGGGATAGGGAGGATCCTACCTGATCCTGGAGAGAAGCAAAACTGTACAGGTTTGAAGAGGTGTCTTTCCGTTAGCAGCCAATGAATACCTGAGGATCCAAGTTGGCATCCAATCAGGGAGTCGATCTAAAAGTGGGACGGGACCGTGACAGAATGACACCGTCCCTCAGCCCTCCCTCGGCTTGGGCGACAGCTGATGTGCAGGGTGTGCATACCGTACTTATCCCAGCGCAAGATGCTGCTAATTTCTCTCGCTCATGGTGATGTAAAACCTTGGTAGCTGAATATGCAGTTTGCACGTCACTCGAGATAAGTTGAACATGCAGTAATGCGATAGCACATAATTGTCCATTTCTCCTCTAGAGAGTCACAGAGATCGAGAACATGCGACATAAGGTGATCGAGACGCGCCAAGAGATATTTAACCACAATGAACATGAAGTCAGCAAGCGTTGGGCCTTTGAAGAAGGGGTAAGTGTTGATTTTAACTTTCTCTAGTTGTATATTTCCTTAGTAAAAGTGCAGCATGTTTGTCATTTGCACAAATAAGTTAATTGAATAAGAATCATATCGTACATAAGGTAAGGAAGTCGGCTAGTGTTTATTCTGTACCAGTGATTTTGAACAAGACCCTTTTTAACCCTTCCACTAGATCAAGCGTCCATATTTCCATGTGAAAGCCTTGGAGAAGACGCAGCTTACCAACTGGAGGGAGTACCTGGACTTTGAGCTGGAGAATGGGACACCGGAGCGTGTCGTGGTTCTGTTTGAGCGCTGCCTGATCGCCTGTGCCCTGTACGAGGAGTTTTGGATAAAGGTAAATAGAGCTCCGTTCGCAGAGACTTTCGTTCCTCCTGTCCCCCCATCAACGTTTTCACTTCCTCAGTAAAACTTCCTGCACTCTTTGCGTGTAACGTTGATATTTGACTGTATCTGTTGTATTAGGAGATGGCCAGCTTGCCACACAAGATTTGACTCCAGCATATGCCAACTTCGTTGCATCTCTCCGTCTCCCACTACCTTACAGAAACTTATCTTATTGGTTCCATGAAGGTGCTGATGGGTTTAAAACAGAAATTCTCAAAACGATCTTGTCAATGGAAATTCACCAGTGCAGGAATCAGAAATGAAAGCTTAATGTCTGTGTTCTTTTCCCGTTTCTACCTTTTATTCCCTGTCCCTTTCTCTCTCTGTCCCCCCCTTCTCATCTTTCCTTCTTTACTTCTGAAGTATGCCAAGTACCTGGAGAGCTACAGCACCGAGGGAGTGAGGCACATCTTCAAGAAAGCATGCACCGTCCACCTGCCAAAGAAGCCTACCATCCATGTTCTCTGGGCAGCCTTTGAGGAACAACAAGGTGAATTTCACTGTGCTATTGGTGTAGAGTATTGTCCACTTCTGACTGTGTGAGTGGAGCTGTGTTACAGCATACAGATCAAGCGATCAGGCCTGTATGAAGTCACATTTCTGCTGTTAATGCGTGCAACTCAGCGGCGTCGTGTTATCAGTTCGCCTGTCTGGATCTGAGCATCTGAGGGAGAGAGGGGGGAAAAAAAAGCCAGAACTTTACAGAACTGAACTTTACAATTAACCGTGGTTTAAAAATCATTTTTGGACATGCAGTAATATCTTTGACAATTTAATTTAACTTTGTTACATTTGCATCATTGTTCCATGTTTGTTGTTTTCTACAGACAACATACCAACATGGGTCACATAAACTTTTGTGCTGCATCCTGAGACACACATTTGAATTTATTTCAGTCTGTTCTGGTGTCAACCCAAGAATAATTTTCTTTGGGCCCGGACTTTAAGGAGTTAAAAATCAAATATAGTTTTTAGAAACTCAGCAACCCTGAGTAAGCTACTCGGTTACTTATAAATCCAAAAGTTTGTGCTGTTCCCATGGAGCTGTCCCATCCACTGACATGTGCTAAAGTTTTTGAGGTAAAATAGCTTCTTTTTTTTTTTTCTTCCTGGTAGGAATTTCTTACCAGTGTTGTCACCTTGGCTGCTCCCTAACTTATTTTAGATTGTACTGACATGCGATATTTTCAGATTAGTTGTGCTTTATAAAATAACCACTAAAAGCAGTAAATGTGCAGCACAGTGCCTTGTGCCCAGTACAGTCCTATTTAATCAGCATGTCCTTTCTTTGTCCTACAGGCTTCATATCTGAATGGCTGCTCCATAAACACTTTTATTGGGTTTTGCAGGATTCTAGTCCTGAGGCACACCTTTATGCTGTAATACTGATCGATAAAGTATTGGAGATTAAGTTTTAGCTTTATTTCTCCAGGGAACATTGATGAGGCTCGAGGCATCCTGAAAAGTCTAGAGGAGGCGGTTCCTGGTTTGGCCATGGTGAGACTACGTCGTGTGAGCCTTGAACGTCGCCACGGGAACTTGGATGAAGCAGTAGCTCTTCTGGAGGACGCCATCAAGAATGCAAAAAACACAAGTGAATCGACCTTCTTCTCTGTGAAGCTGGCTAGGCAATTCCTCAAAGTACAGAGGAGTGTTGGAAAGGCTAAAAAAGTATTGCTAGAGGCCATTGAAAAGGATGAGGTAAACTGGCTTTTCACAAGACTTGAATCTGTACCTACATCATCTGTCACATAACTGAAGAGATTAACAATGATGACAGGTTTGATGATGCTTTTAACTAGTGTTTAGTTTGTTTGGGGTAAAATGACTTGCATCTTTAGCAGCTCTTTGATGCAGGAAGACTGTTAAATGTGTCCTAACTTGATGGGCGATTAACTCTAACTCTGATCTAACCGCACCCCCTAGACGAGTCCCAAGCTCTACCTGAACCTGCTGGAGCTGGAGTACAATGGAGATGTGCAGCAGAATGAGGCAGAGATCTTGGCATGCTTCGACCGGGCGCTCGGCAGCACCATGCCGTTAGAGGCGCGCGTAACTTTCTCACAGCGAAAAGTAGAGTTTCTGGAGGACTTTGGAAGTGATATAAATGTGTGAGTTATTTATTTATTAAGGTTTTACCACTTGTCATGTTTTATCTTCTTTCACCTCCTAAATTGTGGCTTCCAGGTAGCTCCTCTGAGTCAGGAAACACACAACAGAAGATTAATAATTGTACTTATGTGTACCTTCACATCACATGTCTTTTTAGAGCTATAAAGAGATCTTCTTTACTTTCTCACTCAGGCTTGTGGCTGCTTATGAGCAGCATCAAAAACTTATGAAAGAGCAGGACTCCACAAAGAGGAAAGCAGAAAATGGGTAAGATCCCCCCTGAAAACTTATGTATTGGCAGTGCATTGATTAATTTTTATTACCGCTAACATTTATTTAACACTTAAATATTAAATGCTATTCCATTTGGGTATAAATGGAAATGAACTCTTCAGTTCCTTACAAAAACTAATTTCTCATATGTTTTTTACTTATGAAGGTCACAAGAGCCAGATTCAAAGAGACAGCGCATGGACGATGGCTCAGTGGCATCTGGCCAGATGATGCCAGACATGCAAGCCAATCATGGAGGATACAACTATAATAACTGGTATCAGGTGCGTGTTTTCGTAAATGCCATATAATGGCCTGGTTCTTTTGCCAGGAATTTGGATTCAATATGCAGCCTTTTAGTATTTATTTATTGTCTTTTGTCATTATCCTTTGCTAAAATTGCTTTTGAGAGGTGCAGTGTTCTGTTCATAACCATTGTGTGTGTTTTGTTTCTTCTTCTTNTTTTTTTATATATAGCAATACAACTCCTGGGGAAGTCAGAACACCTGGGGCCAGTACGGCCAGTATGGCCAGTATAACCAGTACTATCCACCACCCCCGACATGAATGGCGTACGGTCCGATGGAGTGACGCTGAAGTCCCTTTTACCTGTTCTTATTGCTACTCTTGACATTCTAAGTCTTTTGACATGTTTCTTTGTGTTCTGAGCATGTGTGTTGGAAGTGAAGTTTCTTTTTCTGTAAAAAGGTGCGGATGTTCATTTTAGCTTGATTTAGTGTGGTCTCTTTGGAAATTTAGTCGTTTTGGATGAATCAAATTTGTATGGAAGCAAGTAGAAAATTCTGAAATTCTGTTTCTGCTCTCCTAAACGAGTCATCACTGTTTTCAGAGCCAAATGTGAAATGAAGGCTTTTTATTTTGAATTAATTTCATAATAAAGAGATTGCTGAGACAGTTGTCTTGATTTTAATTTGCAAGATGACATTACTTTGTGTTGGACTTTTCAGTACAGCGAGTTACAACGGAAGTAGGTGATGAGTAATCTCTTCATTACTTGCACAACAGATTACTCCTTTTCTTTATGCTTCTTTTGATGTTTTCCCCCTGTGTAGGGAGTGCAATAATGTCGATCTAATGTGTTTTACAGAATTCCTCGAAAACAAATGAGCTACCAAGAGAATATTAAAAGCTTAATGGCTTTTTGCAGAGTATAAAATTCCTCAAATAAATGCGCAACAAATGAAAATTAAAAGCCTAATGTATAAAGCTGTGCACTGAACAGCACTGTCTTCAGTTTTACGTTTAGACATCTATCTGTCTTGACAGTTAAAAGCAATATTTAAAAATATTTAGTATGCAAGATTTTTTTTCAGAAACATCCAATACAATTAAGTACGAGGAAATGTATGACAGGGCAGATATTGGTGGTTGTCTGAACTTTCGTGCAAGTAATTTAACAGATGCTCATATTCTAAAGCATGGCTTGCTCTTCTGTCAGGACTGACTGAAAACCATTTTAAATGATGTTTGGGTATTTGGACACTAGTTACTTTCATCCACAATTACATGTTTAAAACATTTTCTTGTAGTATACTTATTTAGTTGTCTTCAGTACCCTCTTGCGATAGATCTGGAGCCTACCTTGTCAAAACTGGAGAAGCATGGCACCGTGTGCACACTGCTTCACGCCTGGGGGAAACAAGCATTCCCAATCTGCATAACTGCATGTTTTTGGACAGTGGCAGGAAACGAGAACCTGGAGAACGTGAAACTCCACTCGGACAGTAACCCGAGCTGACAGTGTCTCCCTGTGATGTCAAGAGTGGTACACAACTGCACAGTTCTCGTGGGAATAACTAAAATACAGCAACAACTGACAAAATAGTGCCAGAATCACTACAGATGATACCAAAAAATATTTCAACATAAACATATTAAGTGTTTCACCATGGAATTTTCCTTTAAATCTTAAGGGCCCTAGCACTGGTTGAAGCAGAGATGGTCTGTAAATTATACTTAATCACCTGTTCAGAACCTGATGGGTGCTTTTTTCCATGTAAATGCAACAGATTTCTACTTACAAAAAAGATATAAAATGTAAACAAACAAATAAATAAACTAAACCATGCATATGTAACTACATATTTATAAGGTTTTCTATAAATAAATGTGTTTTCAGTTCTGTAACTGCTGTAACATTAATAGGTGAATTGAATTGATTTAGAAAATAAAAAAATGTGACATTCATAATTATGCAATGAATTTAAAGAATTTTAGGCCTTTCTTATTAATTATAATAAAAAATAAATAATAGTAATAATTATCATTTTACAAGTTTAATATTATTTTAAATATTATTACTAAATAGTACTATTTATTAGATATATTATTTATTAATATTGTCACTTTCCACTTAAGATATACAAATATTAGGTGCAATATTTATGCATTAGGATGGTAATTGTGTTGTATTGCCTATGATGTGTGTGTTGAATGTAACATGTTGTGACCAAACACCAAGAACAAAATCCCTAATACATATAAATGTATATGGCAAATAAACTGATTCTGATTATTTATCTAAAAGTGCTTATTAAAAGTGCTTATTATTATTAGGGCAGTCTAGTGGGTATTTTCAAAGTCTTTAGCAGTGACGTAACGCCTTCCCAGAATCCTTAGCCGTGCACATGCGCACATCAGACACCGCGCTGGTCCTTTTCTCGCTTCGCGTGGACGGATTAGCACCGTGCGATGTAAGGCCTGTCCCTCACTTTATGCATTTAGTATGTTTTCATTCATAATATCTGATTTGACTAGCGCTTGTGTGCGTATATAAGGCTTGGGATATGTGCTGTACAGGTTTTCAGGGTAATGTGCAGTATATTGGGAGTATTTTTTGAATATTTTTGACCGCGTGCCTCATGCTTGTGAGTGCGGAGCGGAGCAGTGTGTTAAAGGAGCTAAAGCTAAAGCTAGCACAGTGTACGGAATGTCTAACACACAACACCGGAGTCATTACACGATACCTGCTTATTTCCTGCTGGATTACTTTATTTGAATCCAGCGTATGAAAGCTTAAAATAATGATTTAGTAGCTAACTCGGGAATGTAGTGAGCTAGCTCACATTAGCTAACTTTTCGTAAAAATGGGGCAGGAAGTGACCAGCGCAGGAGGAAAGCAGCTGGAGAACCTTACTCATAACCTGTGGTCATCTGTTAGTTATTTTCACTCTGATTTTCTGATGATTCTGGTTCATTTCTGACTGATTACCTGGGTTAGAGTTGATCTTAAGTACGACAGAACCCAACGGGTACAAAATACACTGAATAATTAATGACGTAGCAAAAAAATGGCTGCCGCCAGACAAACGCATGTGTACCATCTGAATACTTAAGTATTAAATACACCGTGAAAATCAGAATTTTTAATCATATTTGATTGTTTTTCTTTCCCTCAGCAATCAACATGCAGCTGTTTGTGCGCGCACAGAACCTGCACACCCTTGAGGTGACAGGACATGAGACTGTCCAGGATATCAAGGTGAGAAATGCACTGATCTCATTTATTTTCTAACACAATGCCCATGTCCAAGTGCTGAGTTTGAGCTAATGAATGCTCAGAGTAACAGAGTTAGCTCTTCACGAGCTTCTGATGCAAATGCCAAGTTGTATAAAATGTCATGGTAATGATGGGTTGGGGTGGCTGTGTTGAGTAAGGAATAAAACATGACCCGGTGTGCTGTTAAAGCAAAACCATCACCAGTGGGGTGAAGTGGAGCTACTGGTACCTCCCAGAAAGTAGATTTTCTTATAACAGCATGACCCAAAGTGTTTTATTCCTCTTATACCAAAGCAGTTTGCTAGTGATTACAATTTTTACTTTATTAACGAGGGTAGTCGTTTGAGGTAAAGGTTTTAGGTCTGTGGAGAAAACCTGTTTTGACATTCTTGTTCAAAAGATCAGATAATGCCATTTATTGTTAATGTTCTTGTTGGTTTGCTTTTTGTGAAACCCAAGAAGGTGAGCCAAAGTAGTTCCAGCAACAATTTGAAAATACAATAAAACAATCGCAAAGTATATAAAAAGCGTCCATTTTTCATTTTGCGACTCGGGAAGTGGTTAATATTCGGGGAAGGGTCACTGATCCACAAGCTAAGAGACTGTGGGGTGATAACTACATAGAAAACCACAAATGTGCATCTGGACGGAACTAAACTGATCGGAGGACCACTGAGCTTGGTGGAAAAACCTCTGATGATTTGGTTTATTTTCTCAGGTGGTGAAGTCACAGAGTGCCTGTAAAACAGGAATTTAGCCCAGGACCCCATGTAAATTTAATCCTGTCCGGTTAGGGCGATTTAAAATGGTGTATCGAAAGGTAAACAGTGGTGGCTCAGTGGTTAGGACATTGGGTAACTGATCGGAAGGTCGTGAGTTCGATCCCCAGCACCGCCAAGCTGCCACTGCTGGGCCCTTGAGCAAGGCCCTTAACCCTCAACTGCTCAGTTGTGTAAATAAGATAAAAATGTAAGTCGCTCTGGATAAGGGCGTCTGCCAAATGCCATAAATGTAAATGTAAACACCACCTTCTGACCAATCACATTTTGAGAATTCAACAGAGCTTTGGTGTAAGATCACATGTTCACCCAACTTCACATGTTCATGACATCAAATAGATCGCTACTAAATAGGAAAATGTGTAGGCAGCCCTTCAGTGGTTCAAGCCAGTATTGAGAGAAGTGAATGATGTGGAGTGTCTGCAAGCGTTCAGTGCTTATATTGACAATGCTGACTAAATGTGGTGGTGTGTGTCCCAGGCCCATGTCCAGACTCTAGAGGGCCTGTCTGTGGAGGACCAGGTACTTCTCCTGTCTGGCACCCCTCTTGAAGATGCCGCTACCCTTGTGAGCTGTGGAGTTTCTGAGCACTGCACTCTGGAGGTTGTTGGCAGGCTTCTGGGAGGCAAGTACATGAATTTTAGAAACTGCTGTTTGCACTGTGGACCTACACTTCTAAACTCTTTTGAGACAGAAGTAGTGTTTAAGGAACTATTATCGCAGCTTGATATGCTGTTTATAAATTACTACACCCAAGTCATTTAAAAACCAGTTTGTAAAGCAGGTGGAATCTGATGAGGCTCCTGCTTAGTTAGAATGAAAACCTGTGACCATGCCAGCCATTTGCAGAGATGACCGATGAGCCTTGTGATAAAGTAAAATCAAATGTTTTTCATCGTGTTTAAGCAAAAACTCACTGTTCTTCTTAATCTTTATCTTCTCTTTCTAGGTAAGGTCCACGGTTCTCTGGCTCGTGCTGGTAAAGTACGAGGACAGACACCCAAGGTGAGTGCAAAGGCCTTTTTTTTATGGCCCACAATAAAATGGATTTGTTATGATGTTTGGGACCTATCCGTGCCTTCTCTAATCAGAAAACATTTAAAGTCAGCACAACACGAAGCACTAGACTTTTCTAAGAACTTGCTGTGAATTATTAATACTATGGTGGGTGTCCCATTTTTTTTTCTTTTCTTTTCTTTCTGGATTCAGTCAACCTTTTTAATTAAGGAAAAAATATGGTAGTGTGCCTTCTCCCTTGAATCCTAAAGGAGTTAGATTAGTTTTAGATTTTTCCCTACAAATTATATGCAGCTATTACGGTCTGGGTTGTGTAATGTTGCACTAGCATACTACTTGTATGCTTAAATCAAAATACAGAGCAAGAATTTACGTAAAACAGACATGACTGACTGAAAGGATTTAAGCAGCAGAAGTCATATCTTCTCTCTTTCTCTCCTGCTGCTTTCAGGTGGACAAACAGGAGAAGAAGAAAAAGAAGACAGGCCGTGCTAAGCGCCGCATCCAGTACAACCGTCGCTTTGTGAATGTGGTGCCCACCTTTGGAAAGAAGAAGGGTCCTAATGCCAACTCTTAAATAGTTTTCTGTACCATGTGTTCATAATAAAGTTGGAGGTTAGACACAGCTGTGTACTTGATCTCTCTTTTATTGTTCACATTCAGTATTACAATCGTTACTACAAAAGGAACTATACTCATGAGGAAAGGAGACACACACAGAGTGCTAGCTCTGACCTTTTTTAATTATTAATGTCTAACAACAAAAATAAACATGCAAAGTAATGTGAGCAATCACACTGATCAATCATGTCCTGCTTCCACCTGTAGAATGGAGGAGTATAGCTGCAGTGTATTAAGATACTGAGTTTAACATGAAGGCTGACACAAACATGCCCTTGAGTTCTGCTGTAAGTTTTAATCCTCCTCTGCTGAAATGAATGTTAGCAATCCTAGTCAATGGACACCAATTCAACCTCAAAAATAAGTTTAGCATTTGGTGGGATTCTGGGTTGTAAGTTAAGGAAAATGGTGCAGTAGTCAAATAATTCTTCAAACTCTTGTGTTCAACTGTACAATAAAACATAACCTAAATTAAATCTTTAATCGGTGACCTAATTTTAGCTTTAAAATGACCACAGACCAATGTCCAGAACACACACAAACAAACGTGCGCACCTGTTTGTACTGCAATGCCTTAATAATGAACTAATTAATAAATATGGATTGTAAAAAATTTGAATAATCAGTTTACTGTAGGAATGACTCTTATCTGAAATGTGCAAATATGAAAACTCCAGTTCTCTCTCCAGCCAGTTACAAAGTGTGTATTACCTACATCACTCAAGTCGCCACTTGAAGTACAAGAACAGGAGCGGATTAGTAGATTTTTACGTAAACACATGCTTCTGAAAATTTTTTTATACAATTCTTTGATTTCCTTTGAATAATATACAGAATAGCATCAGCTTCATTGCCACTTAAAACAAATCATGGATGTATCTGTGGCAGCAACGTTGCACCAGAGTGACTGTAGACTTCGGAAACAGAACCTTATCCTTGATTAGCAAAGCTCAATAATGTTTAGTCAATAAATAAATAGAAAAAAAAAAGTTTTTAATATGTTGATGGATTAGTTGGCTGCTTAGACGCAACATAAAAACAGCTCATCAGACTTTAAATGTTTTATGTTACTGCCCACTTTCTAATGTATTTTTTTTTTTAGTTATACTATTCTATATGTCTGGTGGAGGCTTCATGTAAACCGATTTTAAAACCGTGTGTAAAGTGAATACTTCTACAAAGAGATGCTCATTTCACATTATTGGAGCGAGTCTCCGCTGTCAGTTCTTTGTAACAGAGCTATAATAAAACTGTAAGGAAGTTTTCCAACACTGTTAAGCCTTCAGGATGGAGGGTTTTGCGAGTTAACGGTAACATGACAGGCTGTATTTTTTTTTTCTTTAATTAACTTCAAGAGACAAAAAAGATGCTGGTGCATGATGATGTTTATATGTAATATAAGTACTAACAGGAAATTTGTTTAATGGATGTTACTCAACATTAAACATAACTATAAACTAATTAATTAATAAAACACTCCAGGATGTGCTGTTATTGGAAAATAATTAACTTCCGGCCGGTAAAACTAACTCCGCTTCGCATTGGGGTGCATCACACCACCTTTTCACTGGTTATTCTCCTATAACTGCATGTACTCTTGAGTTTAATTCCTTAGAAACAGGATAGTGTCGTACAACTTTTTTTTACTGTTTTGAAAAGGCATCCAATGCCTTTTGTTTGAGTTGTGCTTCTGAAGTCTACAGTCATGTTGGTGTCTCATTGGTCTATATTTAGGCATCCAATGTACTTCACCTGAGCTAATAGAAGTACTGGAACAGGGCAAGCTGGTGAGGGTATGCTCAAAATAATATTTCAATGCTATGAAAGGATACTTAGAATCAGGAAGACCCTTTTTACCATAGGCCCATTCTGGCTCAATTTCCAAGCGTGCAGTCTCGCCTTTACTCATGGTCAGGAGCCCCTCATCCCACTGCAAGTGCATGTGTGAGTGAGTGTAAAAAAAACAACAACTAGCAAACAACAGATAAATAAAGAGACATTTATATGATGAACAACAGAAAGCACTCACCCCTCGGATAACTCTGCCAATCCCGACTTTAAAAGAAAGAGGTTTGGCCTGCTTCTTTTTCCGTGCCCCTGCAAAGTACAGTCATGGTCAATTACTGTTTATCAACCAATCAGGGCCCTGTTCTTCATATGTGGATTACTTAATGGAAAACTCCACCAAGGACAAAATATCATATCATATATCCATCGTCCGTTTTCTGTACCGCGTATCCTACATAGAGTCGCGGCGAGCCTGGAGCCTATCCTGGGGGACTCGGAGCACAGTGGTGCCCAGTGGTCGGTTGGGGTGCCAACCCATCGTAGGGCACAATCTCACACACACTACAGACAATTTAGAAATGCCAATCAGGCTACATCATTTCTTTGGAATAAGGAAGGAAACCGGAATACCTGTAGGAAACCCCCCATGCACGGGGTGAACACGATGGAGGCGAAAATCAACCCCCCAACCCCGGAGGTGTGAGGCAAAATTCTGAGTTTAATATTTTTGGTTGAAGTATCTTTGATCGGCATGTTCGTCTATTTCACACTGCACACAGCGTGGTCTGACTGCCTGCTTACAGAGAAGCCAGTGTAAGTGGAATTTGACTCTATCTTAGGGATGGAATCGAATATGAATAAATTATTCTGAATTAACAGATAATGGATACAAATATAGAAAACAGGAATAGAGAATAGGAGATGCACTATTTTGTTGTTGTTGTTTTTTTAAAGAAAGCCTGCCAGAAGGGTTCACAAGGCATCTGGTTAAAACTAGAGATGTGTTTGTTTTCCAGTGTTTCCAGTGGATATAGCAGTAGATTTCATATATACATATTTTTTGGAAATCCTGGATTAGCGCATGCCACCTTTGCATTGGTATGAGTATCTAAATACAGATGCCAATATTTTGAGGACTAAACATATACAAATAGTGTCATCATGTTACACCCCTACTTTATCTAAAGACAGCGATGCAGCAGCACTTTAGTCCTTTAGTCTGTCCAGCTCTCTCACCTACTCATCTGTGCACCTTTGTGCTTGTCATCTCCTAGATCACTAACTAGCCAGACCAAGTCTCTGCTGTGTCATATACATACTATATGGCCAAAAGTATGTGGACATCTCACCTTAACACCCATTTATGGATCTTCTCCAATTTTTTTTCCCCTCACAAAATTGGCAGCACAATATTGTATAGGATGTCTTTGCATGCTGTAGCTTTAAGATTTCCCTTCACTGGAACTGAGGGATCCAAATATGTTCCAGGATGACAATGTCCCTGTGCACAAAGTGAGGTTTTATAAGACATGGTTTGCCAAGGTTGGTTTGGAAGAACGAGTGACCTGCACAGAGCCCTGACCTCAACTCTACTGAATACCTTTAGGATGAACTCGTATATAGACTGTGTCCAGGCCACCTCACCTAACATCAGTACCTGACCTCACTAATGCTCTTGTGACTGAATGTGCACAAATCCCTACAGCCCCAACTTGTTTATAATAAGATCATATTCATGGATTTTGCGCTCTCATTTTTTTAAAAACAAATACGTGTGAATGTTTACGTTAACCACATAGGTGTGAATGCTACCTAAACACACAAATATTGGCGTTAACATGGCAGTCCTACCTGAAGGGATGTTGGTATCAAAAACAGTGCCATCTTCAAGCGTGCCAGTATACCAACACGCCACTGTGTCACCCTTTTTGGGAAAGTTGGTCTTGTCTCCTTTCTTTAACACTGCCTTTGTGAACTTAGGGGGGCCCTGTGCAGAGAAGAACAAACATCTGAGAAAAGAAAGACCATTTTCTAACGCTAAACTACATTTGTAGTCAGAGTCAAGTAACACAACTGTAACAGCATATAGCAAATCTTTTCTATACCTCATCTACAACTTCTGTCTTTGTTTCTTTGGGCTTCTCTTCGATCTTCACATCTTTCACCTCCTCAGTCACCTGCTCCACTTCTGTGCCTTTAAACCTCTGCACAAGACATCAGCTTGTCATGTACTGATAATCTTTTGCAAATGAATTCACCAATCTGAGGTGATATGCAATGAAATGTGTTCTTAGAGATTATCAAAATTAAACCACCTGGTATTTACCTTGCTCTCAAACAGCTGGTTGTAGGCGACAATAAGCTGCTCTTTTTTTGCAGTCTTCGCAACATTCTTGATATTTCCCATCAGTTTGTGCTCAACAAGAAACTGGAAGCACAGAGAAATACTGAGCAATCTTTTCACCTATACACACACACTCTGAATTATACTAGTGAAATGCAAACATGTGTAGCTGTGCATGTGAAAATATTTTTTATGTTTTCATGTATGACAGCGTTGAGATGACTCTGGTGTTTATGTTCTATAGTGTCACACTATAACACATGAAACTGAGAGAACGTACAAAACTGAAATATATTGACTTCCAAATGGCTCCATATTGTATACTTTATTATAAGATTCAGAATCATAATTTTACACCCTATTTAGTACACATATTTAGGGACTAAGGAGCCAGCTGCAATGCACCCTATGTGAGGGGAAGCCATCTGACGTTAGCCTTAGTGCATCATTTGCGGAACAAAGCAACATTTATACAAAACCTCTCAACACAAATATGAACTGTGAATACCGAATGTGATGCATTGTCCTGTAGAAACTTGATTAAGTCTTTTTTTGGTATTTCCTCACTGTTCAGTTGCTCATTGCTCCACTCTCGTGTTGGTTCAGCAGCCATTTTGTTTTCGAACTTCGCGAACTCTGACCGCTTGCAACATAGCCAATCAGATTGCTTTACGCTCGTGTGTGTCTTGTCGGACTTTACTGCAACATTTGGCGACTTTTTACACCCCTTTAGCGTCTTTATTTCAAGAATGTAGCGAGGTCACTCTAGACACTAATGCTCCGAAGACTGTGTCAAAAACAAAACAAAACAACAACAACAACAACAAAAAAGACTTTACTTTAAAAGACTTTGCGGGGAAAAACACATCAATAAGTGTGTTTATTCACATGACAGTAAACTTGAAACTTGAAACATAGCTAACTTGTCTTTTCACAAATGTCTCACTCTTCCTGAAGAAGGAACAGCCAACCAACTACCTAACACAAGCTAATGTAAACTAAATAACTATAAACCATGACAAACCACCACTACCAGCTAACCTAGCCAGGTAGCAGAATATTATAAATTTAGCCATGTGAACGTTTCTGAAACAATTCTGAACAATGTATACACCTGATACTACCTACTACTAGCTAGCTAGTATTAACACTTTAACCAACTAAGTAATTATGACAAATATGTTACGTTGGCTAATAGGGTGGTTATCTATTTATTTATTTATTTATTTATTGAGAAACAGGGAGCTTAATAATGGCTGGGAAGTATTGCTTTTGTAACCTGAGCCAGCTACCAACCGTCAGCAAGCTCACTATGTTTACCCCCATAACTGGTTTACTCTTTCCCTAGATAACAAATTTTCATAGTACAAGTGCATTTTAGGGCCAATACTAGAGAATACATTTGCAATCTTTCAAGAAAAAAGGCATAATATTTTGGAAATAACTTCATAATACTATGGCAAATAGTACATATCAGGGTGTGTTTAAATGGGACATTTGGGGATTTGGTGAAGTTGTACCATTTGCATTGGTTTTAAAAATAAAGAAATACTTGATCTTTTGGCATGCCTGCACCAGATTAGTATTAGAGCTTTGAAGGAAATTGTTCTTTTGTTGAAGGACAGAGGAAAAGAGGGTATATAGAGGAGACAATGAGAATGATCCTGAAGAAGTGGAACTCCGGCCATGGACTGCGTCACAGCAATTGAACCCCCGATGTTGGTCAGGGTGCCCTGCAACTTTTGCATGCTACTGCATATACAGTTCTAGGAGTAGTCAAGTTGTATTTAGTTTTAATACTGTTATACAGTATGTTTTATAGTGTTTAAATACTATTACATGAGAATATGTTGGAGAGCAACAGCACGCATATCTCACTTGTCTGCATTGCAACAAGCACAAATAGGCCCACTGGGGCAGGAATCAGGCTGTCCCATGTTCGGGGGAGGAGCAGCAGACAGACTAGGATAAAATACTCCAACAAAATTTTGTTTTATAGCAAATAATTATTATTAAATGTAATAAATTGCAGACAGTGTGTCTCTCTGATGTAGAGAACAATTTCTATTGTAAGAGACAGTATATTGCAAATACTGGGAGATGGAAAATATGGATTGTAGAGTGGATAATGTTCATACATCAGAACTGTGTGTGTACCACTGTGACCTTGTTTTCAATATAAAGACTGAAAAAAAGAAGAGAACTGTGTCTCCCTTTTCCTGTGCTGAATTCTTTGGGCTAGTTTCAAGTTTTTTTGTGTGGATTTTGAGATGTATTTGGATTGGAAATATTGCTGAAACCTGTGAAACCTGAAACCTGTGGGTAATGACATTAGTTCTGCTCTGTTCATCCTGCACATGGAACTCACACTTGCTGTATCAGACACAGTTGAAAAAGTTACAAACATTTATGTTCATGAGCCACTGCTGCTAATGTTTAATACGTTGTTGCATATTAATTCTTTAATGTCCTGTATGGGACTGCTGCTTGCCCTCCAATAAAAAAAAACTTATTTGGGATGGCTGCTCCTGATTATATATTTGTTCAAATTTGTTACTCATTGCCAACTTATAATTTCTTCCCATTCAAAACAGACTTTCTCAGTACTTCAATGTATAAAGCTTATTCAAATTCAAGGGCAGTGAAGTACTAAAAGTTGTGATATTGCACTGGCTGACTATCATACAGTACCTCTCCTGATTCATGGTGTCAGAAAATACCAGAAAGATGAAGTGACCAGCAGGTGGCACTATTAAATATTAGTTGGGCACTACTGTCATACACAAGGCCTCTCACTACTGATTAAAAAAATGCTGGAGATCAATCCAGGAGCAAAATCTCATAGACAAGTCTGTTCACATTTATTAATTACATTTAATTTTACAATTTAAAGAATCCTGATGGAAACACAGTCCTAAACCTGATAGAAGGTGTGTGTAAGGCAAGATCCAAGCCATGAGTTACATTTTCACTACAGATGTATACTATTTGCACTTCATATGTCTAATAACATCTCTGGACAACTGGAAATAATAGAAATATGATACAGTTATTTCTTTTTTTTTATTTATTTATTATTTTTTTTTATTTAAAAAAGAGCAATAGAATTATTCTTAATTATTGTATTCCAGTGCCCATTTTAGACATTGTAATATTAAAGATAAGTTACAGTTTAATACAAACATGATCATATTTTATAAATAAAATGAAAAACATTTACAATGATCTAGAGGATTACAATATAGAATATTTCTCATAAGTTACATAAAATTGCAATGCCTTTATATTCATAATCATATGATAAAGTTTCTAAAACATATGATAAAGTTTCTGTACTGTAAGTTACATGTGACAAATAAAACAATTTTTATATAATAATAAATTGCAACTATGCATTTCTAATGAGATAATTATTCTGAGTAATGGCAAGTAGGCGTTAGTCCTTTTAAAACTTGGCTACCATTATACCTTTCTAGCTAAAGTTAGATAACAACAGTAGCTAGGTGACACATTATTGTAAAGTACTCTCCAAATGGCTATTACCTTCAACCCTTACAAAAGGGGGACCGCTCTCTCACTGTGGAGGGTGTAGATTTCGCAGGGGTAAGGGACAGTCATGATCACTTCACAATGGACCGCAGTCTTGTGTATATGTGTGTGTAGATTCACACTGATATATAAAAGTCATGTCATAACCATACACATCTAGATTGATGAATGTAAGGCAGTCTAAAAAGCATATATGTTTTCCAAGGTCAATAACACTGTAAATGTAGCTCCCTGCTAAAAGCTAGTTCTCTTCATCTCTGTTTCCTTTTCCTTCACTTTATCTTCACTCTTCTTCTTCTTAATCCACCGGCGCATAAATAGCCACGTGACCCCCCAGCCAATGAGTAAACCTGTGACCCCAAATATGGCTGACACCCACACAGGTATACTGTTGGGGCATGGAGCCGGGGTGCTGGGGACTGGGGTGCTTGTAGATGTTGCCTCTGGAGTTGTGAAGTAATCGGGGCGGCTGTTCATTTTGGTATAAATGAACGGTCTGGGATTCTGACACAGAGAAAACAGGCATGAAAGACAAACATAAACAGTTAGCCTAAAGAGCAGTCCTATTGTAAATGAGGATAAAAGCACTTCTTCCACCCAACCATAAATCAAAATACACACTGACATCATCTTTAGCAGAACTTGCTTTTGATAGCATTTTGGTTTCTTTATTTTAAATATAGCAAGAAACTTTATCATCAGCAAACATATACAGTAAACATAAAGGAGTGTTCTCTCAGCTGTAGAGTTTTAGCAGGGTTTTGTAATGCTGTTGTTTTTTTTTTTTAAATGTCCATTAGTGATCTGTCACTAGATTACCCAGCATGCATTTCATAAAGAATTCATACAATCATGTGAATTCCTCACCGCAAACAACTAGTTAATCATAGATCACTTGCGAGGAACTGTTAGCACAGATCTTAAAAATAATATGTGCCAGTGCAGTGTTTTATTTGTGGAATGTGTTATTTTTGTCACTTTACCAAAAATGGCTGTTATACTATACTATATAAAATATGCATTCTTTAAGAGTGTGCAGTAGCACTTCACCTTGGGAGACTACGAACTAATTAATTCTAAAAATGTAACAGTCATCAAGAAAATAACATAGTTGAGATGGTGTACATAGATACAGTGTCATTGTTTTAGCATGTCCAACAGCTTTTTCCATATCAGACAGCACTCTATAATTCAACACACTCAGTTAGAGTTTGACACAAGAATCTAAACACATATGACTACTAGCTCTAAGATGCAGATACTTTGTTAGGAATTATGTTAATGCACATTCATTTAAATGTGTATCTATACATATTTGTACACTGTGTAATGTTTTACCAGCTCCTATGCATCATCTTTATTATTTACCTAATAGCACCCATTACTGCTATACACTCCATTACCGAAGCTGAGTTTATTATTGATCACACTCACCTCTGATGGACACTTAAGTTTTGTGCGATCATATGTAAAGTTGTTGAAGGTCTGTTTATTTCCCACTGGCTCCAACTAGAGAAATGGGAACGGTGTGAAATGTTAATGAAAAAAATACAATAATAACAATAATTCATCTTCAGTATCTGCTTTATCCTGGTCAGGGTGACATTGGATCCAGAGCCTATTCCAGGAAAACTTGGTGCAAGGTGGAAGAATTCACCCTGGATAGGATGCCAGTCCATTGCAGGGCACCATTCAAACACCTGGGCAATCCAATCCAGCTACCTGCATGTTTTGTACAGCTTGAGGAAAGGGAAGAACCCGGTGGAAACCCACGCAAACATGGTGTGTGCAGTAACCCAAGTTCAGGCTCGAACCAGGGACCCTGGAGCTGTGAAGCTATCCACTGCACCACATGCTGCTGTTAACCCAATTCCCTATTAGACTATGGTAAGACAGTCCAGATATTTGTCTAGATTTTCCCAGATATTTGTCTAGATCTTGCTGTATATTTTTGCCTTACTCTATATTTTATAATTTTACAATTTAAGAAAGAATGCAGTCAGTAAGTTGTTTTGTTGTGACATTACAGGTTTATGGATGGCTTTGCCTAAACTGTCAAACATAAAAGTGCAAAGGGAATGGACCCACAAGAACCACAAGCAAAGACCAGTTAATAATAATAATAATAATAATAATAATAATAATAATAATAATAATAACTAACTAGCTAGTAAAGTAACAATGCTCCTCAGATTGTCAAATACAGGTGGAAAAGGTACAATATTAAAAGGAGGACACTTAAAAACATCTTTTGGATGGAGAGCAGTTCAGTTCTGTGTCTTACCATATTATTCCAAAGGGAAATGGCCATCTCAGCTTGTGCCCGCTCACTGAAATGGAAGCAGTCTAATGTAAAGTAACTGAGATCAGAATTCCCATCCTGGAATATGTAAAGAAATGAAAAAGGGAATTGTTAGCATTTTGTAATCTTTCAGAGCCATAATGTGCAGGCAGAGTTCAAAACTTGAACACACACTCACTTTATCTAAAGGAATGGTTGTGTTTTGAAGATAAGGCTGAAGGACAACAGTGAAATCTTCACGGCCATTGTAACGTTCCCCAGATATTAGCTGTTCCACCTCAGTCTAGCAGGCAGGGGAGAGAGAAAGAGACAGACAGAGAGAACAGAACAGAAAGAGGTTATATAAGGTGAAAAAAGACTTTGCCTGGACTTAAGTGACCCACATAAACATGAAACCCACCAATCCTATCTGTTTTGAGAATTCTACATTGCTCTTATGTTACACTTGAACTATTTTCACCTTCAATCGTATATACAGAGGCACAGCATTTTCTTGCATTAAACCGTGGTCTGAGGACTCGACATTTCATCCCAATATAAACTTGTATAAAGAGTTGCTTTACAGTGATATCCACAGTGAAAGATATCCACAGTGAAAAAGTATTTTCTACCATATTTAATGTTGTACTGTAATTTTAAGAGTAGATATCCTGACATACAAAAGTACATGGGGTGGAGAGAAGCAATGAGTTCATTTAACATTTTGCTGCGATGGTCATTCATTACATCATGGTATCATTTCAGTCTTTGAATGAAGGTTTTTATTGTACTAGAAACTACAAGGTCAAAATGTTATAATGAAACCTTGTATATGTTTGGTAAGACAATAAAAACTCAATTTCAATCAGTTTACCTGATATTCTTGATTAATGAGCTTTAGCTCTGTCAGCTCTGATGAGTTGTCAGCTGGGGTCATGAGGCATGGACAGACATCTCTGAAAACCACAGGTACATAAATAAGAAGTGAGTAGAACTGCAAGGAACTGCACAAGGCTTGAAGGCCCGACTAACAACACACTCCAGAAGATAAAGATCAGAAGGTCTAAACAGGGAGATCTACAAGACCAGCTATCATGTCTTGTTGTAAGCAGATTAGATCAACTGTACACCTACTGTAGGTTAACTCTACTGTATGTTCAACTGTAGGAATATATTGGACAAAATGGAGGCCAAAATCTTCAAGACTGACTAGATCAATATGCCACATGACTCCAGGACAAAACAGCACCTGAGATCAGGCTGAAATATATCTATATACATGTATTGTATCAACTGCATGTGTCACTCTAGTAATGTAGGCTGCTGAGATTAGACTTGATACTGAGCGGGTAGATATGCAAAACATACCATATGTACAACTATGGTTATATTTGATCAAGTGTAGGTCAAGATATAAAAGATCAAATCTAGACAACAGGGACTCAATACAAGCACTTCCATAGGCCAAGATCAAACCTACTACAGACGTTCCTCACATTTTCTCCACTGCCAATTCCCATCTACTAGCCAGCTGTCACCTATCACACAATCGAGGGTCAGGGCAAATGTGCCTCTTTTCTGCATACATGGGCTCACAGATGTCCATGACTGGTTAGTGTTCTGATTTACAGGGGAGGGATGCCATCCCTTCCACCTAGAGAGCATGGTTACTTTTGTGCTCTAGGAATCCCAATCATGGATGTCCGTGGCATCATCAGGATTCAAACTTGAGATCTCCCAAGGATAGGCAGGGCAAACACTTTTCTGTTGTGGCACTCAGGAGCCAAGATGTACTAAGAGGTGGATGCCACTGCAGGTAATCATACATTAAGATCAGATGCAAAGGTCTAAACAGGTATGTTTACAAAACCTACACTACCAATTGTTGGTATATCAGACTGAATTTGGGTCAGAACCTACATAAGTAAGAACAGACTTTACAAAAGCTATGGAAGGCCCAGACTGAACTGAAATACACATCTCCATGGTTCAGTTAAATTCAGNGCAGGAAAAAACTCCCTGAGATGGCATGAGGAAGAAACCTTGAGAGGAACCAGACTCAAAAGGGAACCCATCCTCATCTGGGTGACAATGAATAGTGCAATTATAAATAATTCCCTTCTATAACTGCCCCCCCCTATAAATGGTGCTGTCTTATGTAGCTTAGCTCTTTTAAATTTAGTGAGTGTTTTTCAACTACAAACCTGAAGGCCATCAGCATTTTTTCCTATGCACTAACCAAAATGCTCAGCTATTTATCAAGCACTTCATCAGGTTAAATGGGCACCCAACCATCCTGTAGTGTTCACTACTTAGCAGTGTTCTGTCTCATTGCCCCAGAGTATCCCTGTAGTATCCCTATCCCCTATCTTATAGTAATACAACTCTCCATGTTCACTGGAGAAATGGAGCCAATCTAAAATTATATGTTTCAAATAATATTTTTTGCACTGTCCCATTCTTAGTAAAAATATAAGACAGAGGATTTCAACTTTTTGACAGTACAGGAGGATTAGATCTTAACAGAAATGCAGAAATGATTTGATGGAACTTCAGAAACCTGGGGAAAAAACTGCAGCCTAACGAACTCTTCTTGACCATCCTCAAGACATCGATTTCTGGAACTGTGAGAACATTCACTAGACCACGAGGTACCTGTATTGGACACAATAGAGGGCAATTAACTGAAGATAATGATGTCAGTGATAATGATAATTACCCCACGCAGTTATAGTAACTGTGGTACAAACATGATAACACTGGCTCAAACATTTTTTAAAGGCTACATTAGAGCGAGACAGTTGCATCCTGGTAAGTAAAAGAGTTACCAGAGTTTACACACCATCCTCAACAGATATTTATCATCACATATTATTCCATGATTCTATGCCTAGACTCACTGACTTGTTGTTCCAAACTTCCATTGTGGGAAGTATTTTCTATTACATGAACTATTGTATGTTCACTTCCAGTCAAAGTTTTTTTGAATACCTGGAATTCCCTATGTTTTATTACCATTTAATCACAGATATTACTATAGACCAAATGAAAGGCAGATTAGCAGTTAAATAAAAACCTAAACTTTGTGAAACTTACTAAACTTACTCTCAGATCATAATGGGACACAAAATTAGTGCTTTATTAAATACAGGGGCACTTGGAGGGTAAACTTATTAAGCCTATAGATAAAAGACTCCACTCCGCTATGGGAAGTGGTAGCTCAGTGGTTAAGACGTTGGGCTTCTGGTCAGAAGGTTGAGAGTTCAAAATCCCAGCACTGCCAAACTGCAGTGTAGATCAGACCAGCTGTATAGCTACTACAGGACAATCGAGACCTGGCATATCTCCAGTTGGATCAGATGTTGGACAAGGACTACAAGATTTTTGAATTAGTCCAAACTCTACAAAACGTATTGTAGATTGTAGGACTTGTTGAAATCAGAGTTAACAGGTCTAAACAAGTAAATTTAATTCATCTACAGTTTTTGTATAATTCACTTATAAAAATGTACAAATAACTAAATACACAAATAAAGAAATGAGTCCACTGAGTCAACCAAGTGTACTATAATTAACTAGTTAACTTGTTGACTCAGTGCGGACAGTCCTTGTTACTACAGTCCTGGAGCATCATGTTCTGACCTCTTTATACAGCAGATCCAGAGCCTTCATGAGGTGATGACTGTAGTTCTGTGGTGACAGGTTGTTCTGCATAAATGAGTTAACATGTGAACAAAGTGTTAATAAATAAAGAATTCAGGTTACAATTTCAAAAACAATGATTAGGCTTCAGACAAGACAAAAAGACACCTACCTGGTCCATACAATACTGGCATAAATCACTGACGCCAATAAGCACAGTAATCAGCTTCCAGTCCATTTCGAAATCTACATTCTGCAAGGGAGATTTCTATTAGGTACATATATATAAGGGAACCTGAAATGGCTAATATTGTAAATGCTATATTTAGCTAGTGTAGACAGAACAGGGTGACCCCCTTTCTAAGAAGTTAAGAAACAGATAACATGGAGTTTACATCGTTTTGTTAAAATAATAAATGGTCAAAGCGATCCTCCTAACAAATCCACTTTAACAATAATCATGCAGCCACTGCAAATAACATTTAAGAACACAATACTGAGTGCAGACTCTAGTTTTAGCCACATTAGCAATTAAGTGATTTGTTGAATCTAAGTAAACAAACAAGCAAAGAAAAATTGAATTAACTCAAGATTTAATTCAGCATGGTGATTTCACACTCTGTACTCAGACTATTGCATCCTAAAATTTTATTTACCCAGAAATTGTAAAGACAAAACTGTGAAAAAGTGTAAATGATTCTCACCTTACTGGATTTTAAGGCCTGAATAAGTCTGTTGACCTGAGCTACAAGATCACTAGGAGGGAGAAAGAGACCGAGATGGTTAATACAGCTATAGAAATATATAGAAAATAATATTTGGACAAATTGAATTTATGGTTTCAGACTTAAAGAAGTAGTTTGTAATGTTTAGAGCCCTCTGTTGCCAGCAAGTTTAATTATAATTTAAGAGAAACATTAAATGCATATGCCTCGTTAGCTGAAAAACAGGGCAGAGTCAAGCAGATCCGTTTCAACTGGGGACAGAGCTCATTTTTTGGTCAGAATAATGTAAATTTAGCCCTGAAATAGAGCATCTAGCCAGATCCAATGTAGATATCAGATATCCCCTGATGAAGTATGTATCATTTTTATGCAATACACAAGCCAAAGCTTGAGCACTCTGGTTGAACTATAAAATATTTATAGGGTCCTTGCAGGAAATCTTTATATAATTTTACCCTCTATTGATGTTTAAATTCCTCTATTGATGTTTAAAGACATAAAATGTGACTTTAAAATGAAACTTAACCAACCCCATGCACATTTACAGTTCTGTGCTTCTATTATGAAAAAAACTGATTTAATATTTAGTAAAATAATCAGATATATTCCAGCAAAAGTGTAAAAGTAGAAAGAAACTGAGAATACTCACGAGGTTCTGGCTCCAGACACGGCCATGTTGAAGCCGTCCCACGCTGACACGCCGTCTCCAATAGAGAAGCCCTGTAGAGATGGGCTAAATTGTTTCAGGATATCTGTAAAACAAAACATATACACAATCGGTTCAGTAGTGCATCAGTGCAGTTACTTTTTTCCTATATAGTGCTGTGTGATATGACGAAAGTGTAATATTACCTGTTACTTTTTAGTTTATCTAGCTTTGCCAAGCAGGACAGCATACTGATACTGATACTGATATTCTATTATATTTGTATTTTTATATTTGTAGTTTTATTTTATTTAACCAGGAACATGAGCTAAATGTAACAAGTAGTAAAAAAAAAAGATAAAGGCATAATCTGAGTTGTTAATGTTATCACTAACAAAGTGTTACCTATTACGCACATACATTAAAGGGGAGGTTTGTCCAAAAATCCTTTGTACACAAATTTCCCAACATACCCCGATTATATACAATCAGCCATGTTTGCTGTCTGAAATAACAATGACCTCCAGTTTAGCATCATGCAAAAAGGCATCATCACTGGATGCCTATCATGGATGCTCATCATAAACTCGCCTTAAACCACTTTTAATATCTCAAACAGACTTGTAATGATGTTAACTATAAAAATAGAGTTGCAGAAGCCCTTTTAAGGTGAAATACTTCTCTTCTTCAGGAAATAGTTTGAGATCACTGAGCACAAGCATCAGACAAAAGGAGCTTAAAGGTGGAATGTTAGAAGTGACTCAGATAATAATAGAGTTCCAATTTGATATGTATATTTCTGTATATAAAATGGATTTCTTCTACTATTTTATAAAGTGCTTTATGTACAAATGGTGTTACAGATGTGTGATGATTTAGTCATATAGATTCCACACTGCTAAACTTGGTAGCTATAAACTTCCATTACTTGTTATCAATATTAGCCTCCAGTGCAAGAAGCAAACTTCAGATATCATACATTGACTCCACATGGGAGAAAGGGAACATGCTAATCAATGTAAATACATCACAGAGATAGTACAATTTTGGATTGTACTATTTAGTTTTAGTGTCCAAAATGAATACTGAGGTACACTCACTTGGCAGTGTTGTAGTAGTGTCCAATGAATGATCACCCCCAATACTGCAAACACAAACACACACACACACACACACACACACACACACACACACACACACACTACTGTTACATCATGCATTTTGTAAATCACATTTTACACATTTTATCACAGTTGTTCTTCACACATAGAAGAAAAATCCTCTGTGTTTTACCTCCATGACACTCCCTTGTATTCTGTATGAAACTGAGTGTAGTTCTTTGATTTTGTGCCGAGCGCAGCCTAGAAAACACACACAATTTATAAATATAAAGCCAGTGATTTTTGTTCGACTGGGTACTGTGGGGATTCTCAGAAGACTTGTGTAAAAAATGCTCAGCAGGTGATAGTGATATCTCATTTATCAATGAGAGATAAATTAGTCACATATTAAACAGCACCACTGCAGCTGATAAAAGGTAATTAGGACATCCAGAGATATTCGTGGTTTTACTATGTAACACACAAAACATTTACATTTATGGCATTTGGTAGACACCCTTATCCAGAGTGACTTACAATTATCTCATTTATACAACTTGAGCAGTTGAGGGTTAAGGGCCTTGCTCAAGGGCCCAGCAGTGGCAGCTTAGCGTTGCTGGGATTTGAACTCTCAACCTTCCGATCAAGAGTCCAATGTCTTAACCACTGAGCTACCACTTCCCCACAAAGCTGGAGAGAACACACAGGGAGGTAACTTACAGTAATAGAGTCTCCGAGTGCAGCAATCACCTTGATATCTGCAGGCCGCAGGTGATGAACTGAACATATACAAAACGAATATTAAAATGATTCCACCCTCATTTAGTTAACAACTCTGTACTGTTTGTCATGGTCTTAACAGAGTGCCACCAACTCTACAGTTGCAAAAAGTTTACAATTCATGTCATTTTTCAATTTTAAGACTACACCTACATTTACACTTCACCACCATAATTAATTTTACTTCTGCAGAAAGAAATATTTTATAGGCTTCAGTGTGCAGAATTATTTAATACAAAGTGACAAGAACAGATATCTCCTGCTTTCGAGATGCACATATGCAAACTGTTGTAATTCCTACACCGTTCACCTGATTTGGATGTAAATACCCTCAAATTAAAGCTGACAGTCTGCAGTTAAAGCACATCTTGTTCGTTTCATTTGAAATCCATTGTGGTGGTGTATAGAGCCAAAAATGTTAGAATTGTGTCGATGTTCCAATATTTATGGACCTGATTGTATCATACCAGTCTCTTACATTGTTTTGGAGAAATTTTGGCCCAGTGTTTTTTACATCATTGCTTAAGTTCAGTGATGTTTGAGGGCATGTTGTTTGTTTATGCACAGCTCTCCTAAGATCCTACCACAGCATCTCAATGGGGTTGGGGTCTGTACCTTGACTTGGCCATTTCAATACCTTGATTTTATTCTTCTTTAGCCATTCAGATAACAATTTGCTGGTGTGCTTGAGATCTGTGTGCTGTTACATGACCCAATTTGTGCCCAGCTTAAGCTGCTGGACAGTTGGCCTCACATTTGTCTCAAGAATATTCTGGTATAAAGTAGAGTTCATCATCATCTCAATGACTGCAAGTTTCCAAGGTCCTTGGGAACCCCATCCACCACCATACTTGACAGCTGGTGATGGTGTGTGTGGTAATATTCAGTATTTGGTTTTTGCTGAACATGGCTCTGTGCATGATGGCCGAACACCTCCATCTTGGTCTAAGTCTTGATGCCATAATGTTTTTTGGAAAGAAGGGGCTTTTTTTTTCGAGCAACCCTTACATGAAAGCTACACTTGTTCAGGCCACATCCTTATTAATCTAGATAGATCTTAAAACTGACTTTTCATTTTAAAACACTCTTCGCATAAACTGGCATTTTCAAACATTTTACAAAAATTGCTCATCCATACTGAAACGTCTGAAAACACTTATATCCCAAGCTTTGGCCTGTGTCATTTCCATCATGTGTTTATTTGTTTTCCATCACTTTGTCGTGGCAATAAAGTACTGAGTTTTTTTTAAACAGACAGAAAAAGAGGTGTAGTTTTTCTTTATATCTCTGGGCATTAAACACTGTGAGCTTGGACTGAATTTGCTTGGATGCCCACTCCTGGGAAGATTGGCAGCTGCCTTAAAGGCTCTTCATTTGTAAACAGTCCTTCTCATTGTAGAATGGTGAATTTCAAATTGTTTGGAGATAGACTTGTAACCCTTCTGAGACCAATGAGCAGCAACAGTTGCTTCTCTGAGGTCATGGCTGATGTACTTTCTTCTTGGCATGCTGTAGACACACACCTGAGTGCTCCAAAACACCAAACTAACAAAGGTTCTGCTTTTATAGATTTAAATAGATTTAAATAGATTTATTTTTCCCACTTGGTTTCTGAACGTTGGTTTACTTTATAGGAAAAATTGATTACAGCACATATTGAAATCTGTTGTGTTTTCTGTTGTCACCTGAGGTTATCTGTGTGTTTATAGAAGTTGGGGAGGGAAAAACATAGAACTGAAGGACGAAATTGAAAAACAGAACTGAAGGAGGGTGTAAATGTGAGCATACAGAATTGACAAAGTCATCTTACGACACTTAGGCTAAGATACAGGTAATGTGTCTTAAACGCTTTAATTTTTAATGTAAATATTGTCTTGCATCTTAATATTACGTGATCTACTCTAGTGTGTCAGTGGACATTCATTTTCTCAAAAAAAAGCAAATATTTTTGAAAATTATCTGACATTAAGAAATAGATCATTTTTTTAGATGACAGCCTCATTGAGGGTGATTTGGACCTTCAGAAACAGAGGGAAGTGAGAGTGTGCAAAACAACGGTGGCGAGTTGCTTGGATTGAGCAGTTGTAATGAAAAGAACAGATGCCTCTTTAAAGGCTAAGGGGGATCACAAATATTTTTATCTTACTTTTTATCTTTAGAAAATTTTTAATTTGGAAATTTTTCATTTCATTTTTATGAAATAATACTAAAAAAATCTTTGCCTTACAAAATGTCTTTACATGTGCCTAAGACTGTTTCACAGTACTGCATATCTGACTGAATGCCTGTTATTGTAGCATCAGTTAAAGTTTGTACATTATAATTAATCCTTACAAGTAAGCACTCATTATCACGCTTTGCGGCTGTTGCGCTCTGTTTGTTGTGTGTCACACCCTGGAGTGGAAATTTTGTCTACAACTGCGAAACACAGTTCCAGTAATTAAATAATATGATGTGAGGCACCTTGAGAAGTATTAAGGAAGGGAAGGGGGTGGAAAGTGAGAAATGTGGTGTGTTTTTTTAAAGAGAGAGAGAGAGTGGAGAAGTAAGAGAAATGGGAAGAGAGAGATGAGAAAGTGTACAAAGGAAATGGAGAGAGCATGCAGGAGAGAGAGGGGAAAAGTGCTCTCCACTCACTTTCTGCCCAGTGAGCAGTGCCTCGTTACTCTTTGAACACTTGGCCCATTTATTTTTGCTAAGTTGTGAGATTCTGAGTCAGCCAGAGAGGACTCTAGTGGCTCTTTCCATGAAACATTAACGAGTTCCTGGGGTTAAAGGGATGCCTAGAAATCATTGCTGATTGCAATGCTGATTGCCGTGTGTGTGTGTGTGTGTGTGTGTGTGTAAATAAATATATTGCATGTGTATGGTGTGTGTGTGTGTGTGTGTGTGTGTGTGTATATATATATATATATATATATATATATATATATATATACACACACACACACACACACTAAAGTCTTGATGCAAGATTCTTAATCGACTGTCTCCACCACCCACCATCCAGAGCTTCTTTAGGGCCAGTGTTGATGACGTGTACAGAACGCCTACAGACCAAACACTAGAGTTCAGTCCCACCACTTAATCTTCACTCTGCCCACTCCACTCACAGTTTCAGAGATTGTTCAATTCTGTTGCATTAGTAAATGCTCCCTCATCCCCTTATCTTTTTTCTCTAATAAATGGTTACAAAGGATGATACAGAAATTAGTGGATAGTTAAACTGAAAATTGTAGAAGCAGAATATCTCAATTTTAATCTGTTTCTCAAGACAAAGATATACCGGTACATCACTTCATAGATCTTGAGTCACTGTAGCGTGCAAAGTTTGTCAGCTCCCCCTCAAAAAATCCTTGTGAGGACCTTCCACTGACATAATTATTAATGTAGCTAATTAATGCCTAAACTTAGCTCGCACCATACCTCAGTAACCAAAAAGAAACATTTTGGTTCTTTTAGTTTTTTTTTAATAAAAGCTGCTGAAAAAGGTTTTGCCTCATGGGGAAAAGCCAACATTGTCAAAACTGTCAGATATTCCTATCCTTGTGGGGAAATTTGGTCCCCACCGAGATATAAAAACATGTCCAGAAATGTTCAGTAGGCACTAAGCAGGGTTGTCCAATCTTATCCGGAAAGGGGCGGTGTGGGTGCAGGTTTTCATTCCAACCAAGCAGAAACCACACCTGAGTCTATTGAAAGCCAAGATCAACTTATTAAACAGGTGGAATCAGGTGGGGCTACTGCTTCATTGGAATGAAAACCTGCACCCACACCGGCCCTTTGTGGATAAGATTGGACACCCCTGGTATAAAGGAACCCATTGATACAGGGAAATGTAAATTCATCCAAAAAAAGGCAGAAGAACTGTAAATACTGTCATTGATTAAAACCCACTAATGACTCCACAGCTCACAACAGACTTAAGCTTTCAGACACCTTGTGAGAAGCATGGCAGTAAAAGGAAATTATTTCTCATTTTTAACTTCTTAAACTCTTTCTCTTCTTTATCTCAATCTTTCTTTCAGTGTTCGTTATTCTCTTTTTGCTTTGTTATGTGGACAGTACCGTTTTGCATTTAGTGTAGCTTTTCACACAATTGCCCTGTCCTCCCCACACTTACTACTGCTATATGTGTGCATATCTGTTTGCATGTGTGTGTGTTTGCAAGAGAATGAGAGAGAGATAGATAGATAGAGAGAGCTCATCTTGAGTTAATAACAGCATACCTCCGTATCAGTATCTAGTTTCATTAAAAGTAATTACGGAGTGCTGCCTCTGCTGCAGCTTCACCCAGGATCAACTCATCCTCTTACTCCTTCCTTGAAAACCTATTAGCTATGAGGTGCTGATGTGAGACCTGTCAGCAGCCTTGCACAAATGCTTCATTGGAGTAAATACAGAAATTACTTTTGTTCTACAAAAAAAAAAAAAAAAAAGTTATTAGTGTACTTAGAATAAAATGCTAATGTACTGCTAAAATTGTTCAAATAAAAATTAAATGTACTATTACAATAAATCTGAAAGGAACACTGAAATGTGTCAAGTATAAAAACAAATAAATAAATAATGGTCTGGTCTCTCATGCTATTTCATGAATTAATGATGAGCAAAGACTGCAAAACCTAAAATAGCCTAAAAAAACTAAAAAGCAATAAATAAACTACTGAAATAAATCTAATTTTGGCAAAAATTACAAATATAATTTAAAAAGAAATCTAGTCAGAAGATTCCACAGATTCCACTGATAACTTGATATAGGATTCAGTTATAATGCACAGCTTTGCAGGGCTAAGGCTGGCTTTGTGAAGAACTAGATAATATTTCTTGACTAGGACAAGACTGAAAAATTCTGCCTTTTTATGTCTCTGCAGTTACATCACAAGTTTATTGTTTAGTATTTTTTTATTCTGATGCTGTAACCCTACAGACTGTAATGCTGTGTACAAACTGAATTCAGGGTTATTCTAAACACTCTATATTCTATAATACTCAATTCAGATTGTACAATTCATGCTCTCACTCCTGTCCCAGTCTATTGCACAACGACAGGGTAATGAGCCAGAAAAAAAATCTTTCCCTTTCATTCAGGCTTTTATTTATCTACTCCTACCATGCCCCATTTCTTGCTCTCCCTCTGAACTGAAAGGTGTGAGGGTTCAATTTCACCCGCTGGCTGGCCGTCTTTGTTGGGTGTTCATCTCATCCCATTTTCATTCAGAGATTCCAAAGCTGAAGTAAATACAGTATTACTCACTTCCTCCTTTCTCTTTTTCTCCTTCCTTTTTGTCCTTTCCACAGTCTCAGTTTACTTGCAAAAGTGAATTTGGCCGGTAATATTTACTCTTAAAAGAATAAAAAAGGAATGCTGGCCTTTCCCACCTCTTTTTCTCTGTTCACTCTCTATCAGGTACAAATCTGATACTTCTCTTTTCCCGGAGACAAAGTGAAAAAGAGCACTTACACCCCCACCCTCCATCCCCAAAGAAAGAGAGAAATGCAAAATTCAACAATGTGTTCAGTGGGCGACAGACAGAGTGCTCGAGTGACCCTCTTTGTGATCTGTCCAGGCTTATTCTCACAACCAGTCTTTTTCTTCTGCCTCTCTTTCTCTTTCTTACTGTTTCAGTATCTGCCCCCTTTCCTGTTTGTATGCAATCTCATATGCAATTGCAAAGCCAGTGTGTTTATGTGATTGTTCAGTGGGGGCTACAACTGAACAATCTATTGAACAATCTACCAGCTGATTGGACACTACATCAGGAAATACTGGCTACAAATATTTGAAGAGGGGTAGGGAAGTCCACTGACATACTACATTAAGGGGCCGTTTACACGACAACGTTTTCAGCCAAAAACGGGAAATTTTTTATGCGTTTTGCCTGTTCGTTTACACGACAACAGCGTTTTGGGGACTGAAAATGCATATTTTGGAAAAAAAAGTGCAAGTTTTTGAAAACGCCGCCATTATCGTCTCCATGTAAATACCCAATACAGGAGTATGTCATGTGTGTTAGGTATGTAGACATGTGCAGTACGTAATACAGCAGTTTTGGCCGTTATCGCGGATGTCGTGCATAAACGTTGTCATGTATACTTTTTGAAAACGCAAGAGAAAATCGTTTTTGACTACATCATTGTTGTGTAAATGTGGCCTAAGACTATATGACCAGACAGACAAACTTCAAAAAGTGTACTGCTGAAATGCTATCACATGATCTCTGCTGGAAATATCTAACTAATGTAGTTATAAGCCACATACACATTATAGTACACTGAAATTCTTTACTTTACATATCCCAGCTTCTTAGACGGGCTCAGAGCGATATGGCACACTCGGAGTAAAGAAGCTTAAGGGCCATGATCAAGGGCCCAACAGTGGCAGCTTTGCAGTGCTGGGGATTGAACCCCTGACCTTCTAATCATTAACCCAGAGTTTTTTGTGTAGTTTTATATGATTTATGTGGTTTTCTTAGCTCTGGAAAGGTTTCTAAAACCTGCAGGGATTTAAATAGAACCTTTGAATTAAAAAAAAAAAACCCTTAGAATTTATAATACAGTAGAGTCAAAGTTGAAAGGTTCAACCAGACTTGTTGTTCCTACCTTTTTTTTATGCCCTTACACTTTGCACACTCTCCATGTTACCTGTTAAGAAAATTATTAATAGATTAAATTATTTGCATGCCTACAAATACATAAACATTTTTACATGCAGAAACTTGAACTAGCTTTGTTATATTAGAAAGGTTATTAGTTAGTGATATAGTCTTGATATTTGTTTATGTATTTATTTAGAAATAAATCATCTTTGTTATATTTCTTTTGTCATAACCTTGTTTAGGTGTCATGGTAGGACCAAAGGGTGCAGAACTACACTACCCATCAGCCCCAGCATGTCACATGCCTCTCAAATCACTCTCATCTCGTCTCGTTATGCCCTGTTAGTGCCACTATTTGTTCTAGTTTTTCAATATGTCACTGCCTAGCTTTTGTTGTAGCTGTCATTTGTTTTCATGTGTGGCTCATTATCGCTTATAGTCTGTATGTCTCTTGCCTTGTATCCACAGTTCATGTTAATGGTTCTTGTTTTCATGGTTTCGTTTGTTTGTTTGTCACAGCAGATCACAGACAGTTAAAGTGCAGGAAAAAAGAAAAAAGAGGAAAAAAGGAAGAAAGAAAAGTTTATACTATAACTATATATACACACCTTAGGAATAATAAAAGAAATAAAATTATATAAAATTTATAAAATATTGCACATTTGAGCTTCACAGTACTGCAGTGTTGTAAGAAATAAAATTGTATAAAATTATAAAACATTGCACTTTACACAATAAATTATCTGCACTTGCATCTGCCTCCTCTACCCATTCCTTGACAGAACGCTTGACCGACCAGTGGATGCTCAAGGGCTCCTGGAGAAGAACCGCTTGATGTGGGAGCAACAGGGGAAGGGAGAATGGATAAACATAACACTGGAATGGCTCAAAGCCATGTGTCCCCCTTGGAAAAATTTTTTAAGAAAGGGGCTCCCAACTGGGACCATGACACTGAGGATGTTGCTTTGCCTTGTTGTTTGGCTGAGGACGTTCCTCTATCCCTCTGCCCCACAGAGGACACCATTACGACTCACAATCTTGCCATGGGTGTCACTCCGTCTCCCTGCTCTGCTTTGGACGTCATTACACCATCCAGCTCCGCTTCGGATGTAGTTCCGACTTCCTGCTCCACTGAAGACATCGCTCTGCCTCCTTGCTTCACTTCAGACATCACTCTGCCTCCTTGTTTGGCTCAAGGACATTACTCCGCCTCCTCTGGCCTCGTGGAGGAAGTTGCTCCCCCATCTGGCTCCATGGAGGACGTCAACCTCTGTCAAGGGCCTTTGGAAATGGAGAGACTTCAGGCTTGGTTGTGCCATTTGTTAAAAGGGGGAGGTGTGTGTGTGTGTGTGTGTGTGTGTGTGTGTGTGTGTGTGTGTGTGTGTGTGTGTGTGTGTGTGTGCAGAACTACAATACCCATCAGCCCCAGCACATCACATGCCTCACTAATCACTCTCATCTCTCATGTCTCCTTATGCCTTGTTAGCACCAGTTCTATTTTTTCAGTGTCTCACCGTCAACCTTTTGTTGTCGTTGTGGTTTGTTGTCGTATGTGCCTCATTATCGCTTATAGTCTGTTGGTCTCTTACGTCGTATCCACAGTTAATGTTAATGGTTCTTGTTTTCATGGTTTCGTTTGTTAGTTTGTACTTTACACAATAAATTATCTGCACTTGCAACCGCCTCCTCAATCCATTCTGTGACATTAGAACTCTGAAGAAAGTAAGATGTCTGAAATCAGCATTGTCACGTGGTGCATACCTTGGTCACTTTTGACCCCAAGAAGCAGCAATTTCATTAATGTTGCAAAAAGCACACAAAAAGTCTACTCACCAACCTTCCAAAACAGTGACCCTTTGAAAGCTGAAATTAATCTACTGATGTAACGCTCACTTGGAGATCAAAAGAAGCTCCTTTTGACCTTTTTACCTCTCAAACCCACCTCTCGTACCACTCTTTAATTAAATGGGACATTGTTGACTAGGTTTAGGGAAAAGAGGGGCTGATTCAACAAAGTCATGCAAAAGGAATCCAAACTACCTCATACCTGACCACTCTGATATACACACACACACACACACACACACACACACACACACACACACACACACACACACACTCCACACACACAGACCCCAGAATACAAAAGCCCTTCCTCATATCTTCACAGAGTTTGTTATCATCAAGTTTAGCCGAGATGAACCTGCCAGGTTCAGAAAACAGGATGGATGGATCCTCCCAACCACCTAACATGGCCTGGTGCGCTCAATTCATCTGTTCAGTGTCAAAGACCTCCAGTCTTCAAAAGCAGGAGTTTTGAAGGTGTGAGACTCCAGTTGTAGATCTGAAGGGCCATGTGAAAGGCAAACAATAAGCAATCTGTTTGTCCAACCTCTACAAAAACGGCTTTCGCTTTTCATACGCCTGCTCCCATTTCTGTGGGTCGCGACTTTGCTCGAACATCAATTACCATCACACAACGCTGTTTGATCTCCAAGCTTTCTCCTCCAGAGGCATTGGATAATGCACCTATTGTGTTTTTCCCCCTCCTTCCTTTTTTCCTTTCTTCTGCCATTTCATATACAACATGTGCTCCATCAGTCACTAGCCTTGTTTGCAAGTTTTTATTACAGGAGAATGACTTAGCTTGTCCAAAGGATAAATGACATTCCTGATGTTTATAGCATTTCTGAATAGTAGTTCTGTAACTTTGAGGCTTTTTTAGTTTGTTCTACAACTACTATATATATACCTCTCTCGTTCCTGGTCATTTGGTGGAAACCTGTCTTGTGTCACTAATAGATGTATGATTGAATCTTGCTCTTGTATTACTATCAGCTGTATGATTGTCTTCTGCCTGACTTATGAGTTGCTCTGGACAAAAGTTTCATCCAAATAAATTAATGTAAAAACGTACTTACAAAGAACAATTGATTGCATAGGAAAAGGCTAACAGGTCTTAACATTTCAATGAGAGATATCATTTTGTTTGATAGTATTTACAAAAATGTTCAGAGAAAGTTGAAAAAGAAAATGAGCTAAAATCACAATCCTTTCTTTGTGTGTGAGTGTGTCTGTGTGTCTATCTGCTTTTGGAAATGTGGTGCCTGACTGCAGGATTAGAGATAAAAAATTAACTCATAAAATGAGTCAATTGTGCTGATTATACATGTTAACACAGACATTTAATTACCTTCTCCATCTCCTGTTTTTGTCTGGGTAGGCCAAGGAGCATAAGAGCTGTGTGGTTTTTGTCCATATACATGTGAAAAGCATATGTCTGCACCTACCTGTGTTTTAAAGTAGGAATAATTTTCTTAGAAGTATTTGCCTTAAGAACTGGCATGGAATGCTGTAGCTTGTGCCTTTTCTTTGTGATAATTTCCCACTGTGGGTGCTTGAGGAGCACTTGTTTTTCATGCTACCTTTGCAGAAAAGAGCAAAAAGGAACTAAAGTGTGCCAACACAGCTCAACTCCAAAAAAAAAATCCCCCAGTTTCTTTCTCTGTTCTATGGCACATATTCCGGAGGCGATACCGTTAATGAATTAGATCAAGGTGACATCCATTCTGAACCTGGGGACAAAAATGGATGAAGGACATGAGCCTCCACTTCCTTTTTTCCACTAGAATGGGTTGTAAATAAGTTAGTAGCACAGTGTGCAAAAAAGACCCTGCAACGTCACTTAATGAATCACTTAATGCAGCCCCTCCGTTGTTTAATTGAATTAATTAAGGGCCTAATTGAGCTGAGTGATGATGGCTTCTGGGGTTGTGGAGTCCTTGATGAGCTGAAGGTAGGGCTCAGGAAGTGTGCAAGAGTGGGGAAGTCCTCCTGGGACGCATACACACACTCATATGCAGGAGTCCAATGAACATGAACTCAGTGGGAGTAGTTTTCCCATTTTCCAACAGAGGAAAAGATTTTGTTGGTGCTACGTTCCAACACTGAATCTAATCACATACTGTGTGAATACCACAAAGGATTCTATGATTGCAATCTATAGGCTATATTTTCATGTTCAATCAAATCAGATGTTGTTGAATTCTGTCTACAAGTGCAATGGTTATGCTCTCACAATGAACATCTTTAGATAAAACAGGCATGAGCAAATGTCTTACCAAAATTGCGGACTTATGTCCATCAGGATAAGCCATAAGCCAAAATGGTAGTGGCACCTCTCTGTTTTTTTCCTCAGTACAGGAAAATGTGTCATTTAATGTCTATGGTAATCACATATTCTACAGAACCGGTAAATGGACATTAGTCTGAAAAATATAGGAATATTTAGTTTAAAAAAAAAGAAAACAAACTACCTGGTTCAGTGTTGTGGTACTGTACTTAAGCCAAGGAAGCCTCTGACCTTGAGTAGACTACTTTTGTTTACTGTAGCTGAGAGCATACACCAAAGAAATGTGGGAAAATGGCTCAGTTTGTTTGTGTGAATGCAGATTGCTGATATGTGTACATTTCTAGGTCTGACAGCAGCAGCTATGGCAGAGGCAATGAAGCTACAGAAGATGAAGCTGATGGCCATGAACAGCATCCACGGAGCAAGCAGTCAGAATGGCACGGAGTCTGAAAATGAAGAGCTCAACTCCAACACAGGTCAGAGTCTTGAACACACACATATACACATGCACATTTATAGTAGTATTTTTGTGAAGATCTTTAATCTTGCCATCAGGATCTCTGCAATCCTGAATCTAATCCCTCACCTTGACCTGATCTGACCTTGACCTGAAGCTGAACTCAAATCATGCCTAATGCTACATTTGAGACAAAGTTGCAACTTGTAATTTCCTGCCTATAGCCAGTACAAACTGCCTAAAATCTCAGCTACTAGTTCCCTCCTTGTTGCTAAGCTACTCGTTATTGTCTGCTGTTGACATTATTCACATTATTACAACTTGCACATTACCAATCACAAGGCGCCATGAACACAGCATAACTCTATCCCTCATTATACCCAAATCTTTCCCGTTGCCAAACCTGAAACATTCCTACATTCAAAACAGCAAATCAAACCAAGATGCAGTGTGTATTAGCATACTTTAAAGAGCAATTTATAAGTGAGAACCAATAAGATATTCAGCTTTTTTTTTGATGGTTAGTATTTCTGATACTTTGAAATATAAAATATTATTCTGTAATTTGTTTGTAATTAAAAAAAAAGCATGCAATTTGTAATTTAAAAAAAAGCTAGCAGTTTTTTCTTAAATAAGCATCCATGTTATCATTACTAGATCTTTAAATAGTCTTTTAAAATTTTCATATAAATGTTAAAGCAGGTTTTCTTATTATATAATTTATTATGTTCATTATATTTCACGTGGATGCTAGCAGGAAAACCTGCTAAAATAGCGAGGTTAGTAATAAGGTAAAGCAAGCGTGAGTATTGTTGTAATTGAACACTTTGTGATTTAGTGCAGTTTATGAAATTATCTTATACATTCCTTACAAAATATATCCTTTATATATTCACACACACAAAATGTATCACTCGTTTGTGATCCAGTTGAATCAATCAGCACAACTGAACCTGTTTCATCCTACAATCCATCACAATTCATCTGAGACAAATTTGGCTTCTTGGTCCTACCAGTCAATCACAATTACATCAGCAGCATTAAGGGTCAAAATGGAATGAACAGACCACTGTTGTGTGGAGACACATTAAAGGTTTAAAGTGAATCAGGGGAGATGCTGCACATAAAAGAGAATAAAACACACACAAACACACACACACAACTAAAGGAGCTTTGTTCTTGCCTTACTCTTGCTTTAGTGTTTTAGATTTACTTTACTGGGACTGATGACATCCTTAATGTTCACTGCCTGACTGCGCATTTAGATTGTTATGTTACCAACAACACGTATATACGCACATACACATGTATGCACACACACACACACTCACACGCACACGTGTGTGTGTCATGCTTTATCACATAACAACAGCAAGCACAGACTAAATGCCACACAGTTTGCGTGAGTCTGAATATGCAGAACATATAAATACAGGCGGTTTCATAGGCCATGTCAGTCAGTAGCCAGGCCTACAAACAAAAGCAACCAAGATAAACTTGATCATTAATCTCTTTCCTGGATTGTCACTTTGTAGAGACAATTATATAATGTCAGAAATTTAATGTACCTAACTAAAGAAAAGGCTGTGAGACCATTGTGGAAAGAGAGGATAAATAAGAGTGCAAGACGAAGAAGCATACAGTGGCTACAAAAGTGAAAAGTGGTAAAGAAGATTGTTAAATTTTGTTCCTGTTTACAGGTGTCAGCATCGTGTGTGTCTGCCAGTGTGAAACACAGGAAGCATGGGAGTATAATGTAATGTAAGGAGAAAGGACAGAGAGAGGGAGTGTGTGTGTGTGCCCATGAGCCCATGTTTTTATATCTTGGTGGGGACCAAATGTGACATTTTTGACCTAGTGGGGTTGAGGACATGGAAGGACAGGAAGAAAACTTTTTTCTTTTTGACTACCAAGGCAGTGGATTAGGTTAGGTGGCTTAGCACTGGGTTAGGTGTAGGAATAGCATTTATTATTAAAACAATAATAACTTTCTTTGTAGATTTTGCAGATTTTGTCTGGTGCTTTGTTTTAGGTTTGACATGTGGTGTGTGAGTGGGTATGTGTGCACATGTGTAACAGAGGGGAATCTGGCTGGAATCTGAGCTAGCATCCTTACACCTCTCAAGTTAAACAAACACCCTCTAAAGCTCTGTAGCCAACTGTGACCCTTGGCTCTCTCTCTTTTGCTTTCTGTCTGTCTTTCTTTCTGCCTCTCTCTCTTTGCCAAGACATGGCTCCTTAAGCAACAGCTGCAAATTTCTGATGGCTCTGTTTTTCTTATCTTTTCTTTTTCATTCCCCTTTTATGCTCCTACAGGCTGTTTTTGGTTGCCTCCTCTTGCTTGCTCTCTATGGCAAGCTTTTTTTCTTTTCCTTTTTTGGAAAACATCAAAGGGATCTGAGTAATCTGTAGCCCCACCACGACATGTAGAACACACCACATAACACCGGTGATATCTGCACGAGGCAGTAAGGTGAGATAGGCTCACTTTCAATCTCCCTCTCACAGTGTCATCAAACAATGACACTGGGGAAGAAACAAGAAAGCACATTCCAGACTTACAAGGAAAGCACCATGTCTTTTTTATTCTTTTTGTTTGGTAACTTATGATTCAAGATAGTAATTTGGCACAGAGTAACACATGCTCTTTATTTAGTCAGGCAAAGTGCAACAGAAGAAGTTTGAGCATGGAGCTCATTGGGGAGTGACTGTGTTAACGCTAGCGACCAAGGCGGATGCAGTTACCAGAGGGGCTCCTGTGAAATGGTGTCTTTAAATATAAATACATCCTTGAAAAACAAAAAAGATAGGAGTGAGGAAGGACAAAAAAGATAAAAGAAGGAACATGTTTTTTTTTTTTTTTTTTTTTTTGTCCTGAGCACCAGCAGAAATATAGGTGAGCAAAAAGACTCATTGGTCTAATGGAGAGCTGTCAGGGAGAATCACTGTCACAAATGACATCAGAGAGGAACTGATACATATTTTGCCAAAGCAACTGACAAGTTAAAAGTGAAATGCCATGCATTATTTATATAGGCTCTAGAATCTGTCATCCATGTTACTTGCAGAGTTAGCAAAAAACAGGTGTATGTGTATATATACATACTGAGAGAGAGAGAGAGAGAGAGAGAGAGAGAGAGAGAGAGAGAGAGAGTGCACTCAGAGCACTGAATGAGTGTGGGTGTGTTTTTAGGGAAGCATGTGTGCCCACTGCACATCCCTAATTACCAAAGTGGTCAGCATTTTCATTTTTTTTCTCACACTTCTCCTTTAATTTCTTCTTTGCTCTCTTCTTTCAAGTTCTTAATCATATTGCATTATTATAAACAAATTGGACTGTTTTTTTTTCTTTCCCATATGGTCCTTTGTTTTATTAATTTTCTTCTCTGCTCAGTTTTTCTCTTTTCAGACTTTTCCTCTTATGTTTATTTCTTTTCTGCTACGAGTGTTATAGATGCTCTGTATAAAGTTTCATCAACTGTTTTAGTGTTTTAATGTGATCCAACACTAAATTCAAGCCAATGTGACAGTGACCAGTGAGTAAAGACAGTTCTAGAAAACAGTATCGACTGATCCCTGGTTCTCCTGGAGTTACTTATACGCACTATATACGTCCATTCACAATACACACTGAAGACACAGACACCATTCATTCATTCGTCTTCATTACCCGCTTTATCGTGGTCAGGGTCGTGGTGGAACCAGAGCCAATCCCTGGAACACTGGGCACCCTGGATGGGATGCTAGTCCATCATACGGCACCATGCACAAACACATTCTAAAGCCTACTTCACACTGCATCGATAGACACGGACCAAATTTTATAAATTGGCTGTTGGATTTGAAATGTTGGGAAACACCACTGTCATGTACACACTGGCCCAACAGACACCAACAAACATTTTTACGGACAGTCATGCTGGTTTAAAAATGGATCCTTTTACCACAATAAAAATTTCTTGATGTGTCGTCCTTTGCCTGAAAAGACGAAGAGTGAGAGAGCTTACTTACTGCAGAACTGCAAACAGAGGATGTGCGGAGCTTTCAAAATTGTGCTCGGTTTGCCCCAAGCAGTTTCAACAACTACTTCAGGTGGTGGCACCAAACATTCAGAGGCAAACTACAAATTTTAGAGGTGCCATTTCACCTGAATGCCTAAACGATTACACTTTGTTTCATGGCAACAGGTAATAATCTTTGTTTCATCTTTACAATCCCAAACAAGAATTGAACAAAAGAACAAAAAGATGCGTGCTGAAAGATTTGGCCTTTGGCCTCCATATTCTGTTTCATGAAAAAAAGATTCCCCTGTGAATATTAAACAATACAAAGACATAGCTTTTAAAAATTGTGATATTAACATTTCCACCTGCCTTGGTTGTTGCGACTCAAGAGACATTTTCTTGTTTGGGATTTTAAAGATGAAACAAAGATTAATCGTTAAGTGTAATCATTAGGCATTCATCAGGTGAAATGGCATCTCTAAAATTTGTAGTCTGGAGTTCTGCAGTAAGTAAGTGCCCTGTCTCTCACGTCGCAACAACCAAGGTTTCACCCAACCTCTTTCATTTCACTCTTCTTCTTGTCAGGCAAAGGACGACACATAAAGACTCTAGTAATAGTAAAATTTTGATTGTGGTAAAAAGATCATCCATGTTTAAACCAGTATGACTGTCCATAAAAAAAGTTTACCGGTGTTTGTTGGGGCAGTCTGAGCATGGCAGTCATGTTTATCAACATTCTAAATACAGCGGCAAATTTTTAAAAGTTGGTGATTGTCAGCATTGGTCGGCATCTGTCAGTGCAGTGTGAACTGGGCTATATACTTATTCACACTTATTCTAGGGCCTAGCCCATTTGCCTACCTGCAAGTCTTTGGGAGGTAGGAGGAAACCGGTGACCCCAGAGGAACCCCAAACAAACAGAGAGATCACGCAGGGTGAGCCACCCAGAGGCACAATTTGGCTGAAATATTAACAATGTTGAGTTCTTCAAATCTTCCTTTGACTATTTAGTTTAAAATATTTACAATAATCTGGTCTTTGAGTTAAAGCAGCTGTTAGAATTTGGAATTAATCTATACTGACCTCTGTAGTCTGACAGAAACGTGCGAAATGACTCTCAAAATCAGTTCCCATTACTTATTCAGAAACTACTGATCAGAGATCAATACTGCCCCATGTGGCCACTTTCTCGCTTCATGTCACTGATTTTCTCACTTAGAATTAAACTGTTGCCCCTCTGGCTTATGTATCAAAAATCTCCCTTGTGTGCCCTTGTCACATATTTTCCCCTCACACCAAGCGCTGCAAGCAGAGACGCTCAGCGTGCATAAGGAGCTCGTAGTGCTATGGTATGCAATTCCATGTTGTCATGTGTTTTGTTTACTTTTCCACATGTGTTTTGTTTTGGTTCATGTAGTGTCTCCACTCCTGTCCCATCATTGGTTGTTTCCCTCATGTGTCTTCATTACTTGTACCTGTATTCATTCCTGTTTTCACTTTATTAATTTCTGTATTTGTTCAATTGCGAAGGATAGCTCAGTGTTTAACCGCCTGACTTTGCTGAGCCGTGTCTGTTATGGTTAGTGATAGTCTAGTTCTTGACCCCAATCCGTCTCCTAGTTTGTGCATTTTGATTATCCTGGTCATCATGGTTTGTAGACCTCTGCCTGTTTCCTGGTTCTGACTCTGATTCACATTTTGGATTTATCTGGCTTTACCCAATAATTGGCCAAGGAATTGGCTGCCAAAGCATATCTTGTCTTTATTCATATTTTTTGTTTATTCATATATTACATCTACAAGTGAGACTGTTGCTAGCCAGTATCACAGTTATGCCAATTATTGAGCACACATACTCACAAAACATGAAAATGTGCAAAATAGAAAATGACACAAAGATTATTTTCCATTTTACTGCAAAGAAACCCACTGAGAACAGTACAATGCAGAAAGATGTGCTGAAACATATGATGGTTAACAATAAATGATCTGATTGGCTGGTAAGTTTTAAAACTATGTTAGAAAAATGGTATCTGTCTGTTAATCTGTCAATTAACATCAACATCTGCTATGTAAGTAATTAATGTATGTCCACTATTGTAGTACAGATCACTACAGTGACAGCTGGTTATAAATGGTAAAGAAATACTCAGCACACACATACACTCATATACACTCACCAAAGACGTTATTAGGAACACTATACTAATACTGAGTAGGGCCTCCCTATGCTCTCAAAGCAGCCTCAATTCTTTATGGCATGGATTCCACAAGATGTTGGAAACATTTCTTTGAGATTCTGGTTCATGTTGACATCCTGTAACTTTTTCAGGTGCACTTTCGTGCTGTCAATCTCCCATTTTACCACATCCTAAAGGCGTTCTACTGGATTTAGAGCTGGTGACTGGGAAACTGTGGCTATGAAGGGAGCACATGGTCAGCAACAATACTCAAATAGGCTGTGACATTCAAACAATGATTGATTGGTATTAACGGGCCCAAAGTATGCCAAAAAAAACATTCCCAACACCATTAAACCACCTCCATCATTCTGGAATGTTGACACAAGGCATACTGGGTCCATGGATTCATGCCGTTGGTGCCAAATTCTGACCCTGTCATCTGTGTGTCTCAGCAGAAATTGAGATTTATCAGACCAGGCAAAGTTTTTCTAGTCTTCAACTGTCCAGCTTTGGTTTGTCTGTGCCCACTGCAGCCTCAGCTTTATGTTCTTGGCTGCCAGAATTGGAACCCGACATGGTCTTCTGCTGTTGTAACCTATCCACCTCAAGCTTTGACATGTTGTGCATTCTGAGATGCTTTTCTGTTCACCACAGTTGTACAGAGTGGTTATCTGAGTTACTGTAGCATTTCTATCTGCTCAAACCAGTCTGGCCATTCTGTGTTGAGCTCCCTCATCAGCAAGGTGTTCTTATCCGCTGAACTGCCAATCACTGGATTTTTGTTTATTGCACCATCTGAGTAAACTCTAGAGACTGTTGTGTGTGAGACTGGTTTGAGGTGAATATTACCCGAAGCTGCTGGCCCTTATCTGCATGGTTTTATGCATTACATTGATGGCACATGATTGGCTGATTATATAATTAGACTGCATGAATGAGTAGATGTACAGGTGTTCCTAATAAAGTTCGGTGAGTGTATATTGTGCATAGCTGAGGAGTATTGATTTTGCCACTCAATGTGTGGGTGCAGTGTGTTGGATAAATAGATCAGGGAAACAGATGAGTCCATGAGGTCAGATGAGCATTTGAAAGACCCTCCACTCATTGGCCAGTGGTTTATATTCTGTAGATGTTAGAGTATCCTAGTATTTAATCAATTGAGGCTTACACACTATTGCAGAACACTTTACCAGAGAAGGTTTTTGAATGATTTCTACAAAGATACCAGTTTTGTTCCAATGTCAGTGTTTGCATCAGTCTTGTCTGTGTGCATTTATTACATTATTGCATTTCGTGACTTCTGAGATGTTACAGCAATCTGTCATTATGGACTTTAGCTTCATTGAATATGTTATTTCTTCATTGAATACAGATTCTGAATACCTAGAAGCCTCCAATTCAAAGTGTAAATGAAAAGTTGAGAGGTGCATGAGCCAAGGTTTGCATAGAACAAAGTGTCCAGTGTGAAACGGCATGTATCCAAAGCATCCTTATTTAGTCCCAACCTTTGGTCCAGCTAATGAGAATACATCTCATGTAATGATCCATAGTTCCTGTTGGTAATGAGATTTGGGAAATGCTTGTCTGTTTGACCAGATGATAGTGTATTAACCGAGTAGGCCAAGCAGGATGGGCGGATGTGTCCACCCGGAGCCCCCATGTCCTGCCTCATTTGTCATCCACCTGACAACAGAGCTGCCACAAGGGTCCAAGGGAGGATTAATTTCAAATGAGCCTCAAAATGTCATCTAATGAAAGTCCATAAAGATGCAGCAGAATCTGGCTGCCTATCTAGCCAAATTATCGACAGACTGAAGACAAAACAGTAAACACCTGGTGGGTTCCTTGTATTTGCCTTGCTAGCCACTGATAAGAAAGTTAAAATTTTCAAGTCTTTACCAAATTTGCATATTTACATATTTGACTTGCATATGTTTTTGTTCTCTGGCACATGATTCTCAAAATGTGTGGCACTCAGACAGAAAGAGAGATACTTTTTTGTTACCTTGGCCCCCATCATCCATGCCACTCATTGACATGTAAATGCACGGCAATATCAAAGAGACATCTTCTCAAGCTCCCTGTGAAGTGAGTACTACTTATGATCAAAGGCAAGGCGTCGCAAACCGTTCAAAGAGAACATAGTCCTCTGATGACCATTAATGTGCTCTCTTATAAGGGTAAGTGAAAGACTGTGCCATCTTATGCACAATATAGGACTCATTTAGAGAGGCTGCTGAGATGTTAATCTTGTTCATCAGATGTAAGATAAGTTCATTAAGCTTGAGGTGGATGTCTAAATATAACAGAGGTAATTGAGAGGCAGTGGTCAAAGCAGCAATGGATTTACCAAAGAATGGGATAGAAATAATCACACAATGTGCTGAAATATTTTTATTTCTGCCATTATTATTCCAGCCTGTTAAACATGACATCTTGAAACAAGTTTATAACAAGTTTGTTTATTGATCTGTCCATTGTCAAAATTCATTGGATTAACACATGCTTTTCTCAAGAAGGGTGTGTAAGGCCATTTTCATTCTGCCTGCTTTCCATTTTCCCCATGTGGTTTAACACTTAAAGAACAGTGCAGGAAATTTGTATCTCACACCCTGAACATCTGTGTGGGTTTGGGGGGTGTGGAGGGGTTTATATACAAACACCTCAAATACACACTTTCCTTCAGACCCCAGCTGTAATGTGAGGTGTGAAAAAACAACCATCATATCCAAAACACCATTGCCTCTGATTATTTTTTTCCCAGTGTAATGGTTAAATTATTGATATAAGATTGAATGATTACTGTCCTGAATCTCTTATTAATAATATTACATGGATGTGTCATTGGTCCTTGTTTAATCACCTGATTTTGCTAAGTGGCTGTTTAAAACAGATAAAATGGCTTATGGCTTATGTGCCAAGGTTCCCTTGGCACCACTGGCACAGTGTTTTGTCACCAAGAAAAACATAACAGTTCCATACTGATCCATTTTGGTAAATCCAATGCACTGCAGTCTTTTCTCCTGTCAAGGCAGCTAATCTACAAGAACCTTCATCTGACTCCTCGCAGCAATTAACACTTCATTAAGAGAGCTCTTCAATCATTTTCACTTTCAATTCATACATTTTTGTGCCAAGTCTCTTGTGGATTGTTTTCACATTGTTCCAGGAGAGAATTAATGACTGATGATTTCAATATTTTTCATTCTTCTCCCTGATGCATCTTCATTATTATTTTGTTATTGAAAGTAAATAATTTTTTCACTTCCAAAACCACAGGCTCATTCCTGCACCTATAGAAATGCAGATTTTTTATGTATATGTAAACATATCCACACCTCGGGATGTCACAGTGAAGCCTAGCTTTTAATTGCAGCCTAGCTACCCTAGTGAGATGTTTACATCTAATACACTCTATTGAATGTAATTAGAGTTGTGCTATGGTGTAGTAAGGGTTGACTTGTCAGCTGGCTTTGCTGCTCCATTATGGCATGCTTGACTGAAGGAGGAATGGTGCCAGTAGTAGATTGTGGGGTATTTGGAAAAGAAAGCCACCAATGTATTATCTTCAGTGTAGAGATTCCTTATGCACGATGATGCACCCTAATTTAAAATGGGGTACAGTTGATGTACTTGGACTTTAGCATACTCGGCAGATCCATTGTGTGCCTTTGCATTGCACAGAAACCTATGTATGTCCCTCATTATCATGGCTGAAGCTGACATATGGGCATGTATGTCTTCTTCAGGGGTGGAGTTGTGTGTGGTGACTGCAGAGGAATATAAGAGGGGCATCCATACACATACACACACAGTCATCAACCAGCTAATCTTAAAAAATGAGACAGAGCTGAAAATAGCAGTGTAAAGATGCTCTATTCTAGCATCTTTAATGACAACATACACACTGAAAAATATTCACATATGCAACTCAACCAGCTTAAAAGCTTACTTGAAGGTCAGTTCACTGGCAGGGATTCCTCTCTGTAGTTCAGTGCAGTCTATGGTGTAATTAAATGAAGTCACTGAATTACTCTTCTCATTTTGATAACTTAAAATTCAGTTTTACCATTAATGATATGAATAATGATGACAACTTTATTTTTTTAGCTTAACACAATGTCCATCTGACAACCAATGTTATCTCGAACACTGATGACTTTTGTTTAATTTAGACTTTTGAACCCAAACACAGGCAGTTTTTCTTGTACAGAGGACAGGACTGGGGAAATCAGGATAAATGTGAATAATCTGACGCATATTACCCAGGCATATTTGTCATTAGCTTGGATTTGCATGTACCTTGTTGAGGAACTGTGGAAGAGAGCATGCCGGGGGAAACAAGGGGGTAGGTTTGGCCAAAAGCACAGCTGTATTGCCTGCCGTACTGATTGCCTCTCCATCCCTCACCCTCATTTATCTTCATTTCTTCCCAATTACACCAAATTAGCAATAGTCTCAGTTGCATTACCAACTTAATCCTCCCCTCTTTTTTCCCTTTTCGTAGGGAAGCATTATGTGGCGGCAGATGATTCCTTGGCGGGAGTCAGGGTAAACAGCCATGAAAATGCCACCCTGGCAGATGGCGAGGCCCAGAAGAAATATGACAAACAGAGTGCCAGCGTGCAGTCCTCTGCCTGCACCCGCTACAATCTGTTAATGTGCTCCCGGACAGTGTGTGTTTGTGTGCATGTGTGAGTGTGTGCGTGTGCGAGTGTGTGCAAGATTTGCAGATGTAGCAATGTTAATGAATGCGTGTGTTCAGTAGGTTTAGCTTTAAATAGACATAGTGGAACCAAAGCAAGGCAGTTTTCCTTGTTCCTCTGTAATGATTGTAAAAAGAAATTCATGCCATTATATATATTCAAATGAATTCAAGTAAAAGTTTGTCCACAGTCCATATCTCCAAATTAGTGAGTGATCTAGAACAGCTTTCTGTGAATTAGGTCATTCAAGACCCTCAACTTTCAAATTTGTGAGAGTGAGAAGTTGATTTTGTTTGCTGCAGAGTAAACACATACACAAACCCAGCACTTTAACAGGCTGGAAAGGGGTCTGGTGGCATAAACACATATTCACACACTGTTTATAACCACCATGCACACAAACATGCTGGGCTTTGTCTATATCAACACAGGCACTCACTCAAAAGAAAGCTTAAAGGCTCTAAGTTCATTATGAAATCAAACAATACATAAACGTCTAGATCTTTGTGGCCGTACAAGTAACAAACCCACCCAGAAGAAGCTCCACTCTTTTTGTTTATTGTTATGGTTACAGCTAAGAAAATATGGTTTAAATCACTTTTCCATTGATTATTTCCATTTGATGTTAGAATATCTATCTAATGCTGCTTTTGTGGTGCCTTGTAAGTAGTTATTTTCAAATTGTAATAGCATAATTTCCCAACTCTGCACGTTCGCCCGATGAAAAAAAAAAGGAAACATATTTTGTTTGCTTAGTCAGAGCATCTAAAGCTCATAAAAAGCTACTTTAACCACACTTTTACAGATACAGGTCTGGGTGGCTATTGCTACTGTTCTATTATACTGAACTTCAAACATGCATGCAACATTTTGGACTAAAATTGCAGTGCAGCAAGAACAGTGGACGATAGCAAGTACCGTTAACAGAATGTGATAACTCTAATGTTGATGATTATCTTCTCAAAACAACAATTAGTACAGTCAATATTACAGATTTAACCAAGTACTGTGTCTGTATACAGTATTAATTGATCTAAGGCCAGTACTGCTATAAACTAATTTAAAAGCATAGAGTGCGTGGCCATGTTGATTTGACATCACTCCGTAAACGGGGAAGGAACTGGTAGTTGAGAGAACTACATCAAGTTGACGAGTTCAAATTACATGTTGAAGGGGCTTTTACCAGTCGTAAGCGAGGAAATCCAAGTTGAAATTTCACCTTGAATGCAGCATTAATTCACTTTAATGGTGACTTCTGAGATAATGGCATTGTAATATTCATACATGCTTCTCTCACATATGCTCTTCAATCTCCAGCCAACTGGAGAAAGAGTGTGGGCTGTAGGTAGGGCCAGTGTGAGTGGCAGATGGCATGGCTGACAGGCCAAAGAAACACTTCAGAGGTGGGAGATTAGCTAGTTTCCTATCTTTCACCCTTTCCCAAACACACATGCTCACAAATGTCATGGTTTACACATT
>CM074963.1:8380482-8390482 GCA_037577455.1 Pangasius macronema
ATCCATTGTGGTGGTGTATAGAGCCAAAAATGTTAGAATTGTGTCGATGTTCCAATATTTATGGACCTGACTGTAGCAGTCTATTGATATGTGAGGAGACTAGTAATTTAGCTAAATAAAATGACTATTTAGTTAATTAAAATAGCAACGCATTGCTACTTGCTATTATGATTCAGTCATGAAGAAGTCACACTGTTACAGCGTCTTCTTTACATCCTCCACATCCACTATTCTCTGATATCAATTCATTAGCTTTTATCTACTGTGTACATAATGTGTTAATAACATAATGCATGAATTGTGAGTATGTAAAATTTTTCTTTACTTTATTTTTTTTTAGGTCATTTGTTTATAGTCTTATTAATAGTAATATGATTATTACTTCTTTTTCCCCCCTGTTTCTCTTCTTCTGTGTCTGTCTTTCTGTCTCTGTCATTCTCAGTCTTACCTGAGTTGGGGATGTTGATCGATGGCTTGGTGTCTGTGCAGGGGAAATCACTGCCCCAGTTCTGGGTAGGAGAAAGGCACATAATAATAATAATAATAATAATAATAATAATAATAATAATAATAATAATAATGAGAAGAAGAAGAAACAGAAGAAAACATAAGGGAAGAAGAAGAAGAAGAAGGAGAAAAAGAAGAAGTGGAGGAGGAAGAAGAGAATGACAAAGAAGAAGAATGAATAAAAATACATACTGAAATTGGAGGTGGGGGTGGCAGCGGGCTTTTATACGTGTAATTGCTGTTCTCAAAGGTTTGAAGAAAGGGTAAAGTCTGGCAAAGGACACAATATTATAAATAAAGTACTATAACACTGATGATTTCAGTCCTGCTGTGTATGTGTGTGTGCGTGTGTGTGTGTCAAAGAGCAGACAGTGTGAGAAGTTTTACCTTTGATGGACATTTAGCCTGGAGAAGTTCAGAGAAGTCCTGTTTGCAGGTTTTATTTCCCAGCTCCTCCAGCTGGTGACAGAAAGAAATTGTTCAAAGTTGAAGCTGCACAAAAGCTGATTGCATCTCAGTGTTTAGCTGAACTACCTATGAACAAAGAGCTAGTGTAGTTTAATTACCATGTTGCAGTAATGAGATGATAGTGTTGACTTTTTAAATTAAGCAGTTGTTTATCAGGAAACTTGTTTTAAATCTATTATTTTCACTGCAATCAGGATATAGCAGTTACTGAAGATGAAAGAATGAAGGAACGAATGAATCAATGGATATTTGCAGACATTAATCATGCAGCGTTATTATACTTAAAAAAGTTTTTATACTTATTTAGTGTATTTGAAGCAACTAACCATGTTGTTCCACAGAGCACGAGCCATGAGAGTGTGAGCCTTCTGACTGAGGTGGAAACAATCAGGAGAAAAAAATGAACGATCAGGCTGTCCATCCTTCAGGAGAGAGAGAGAGAGAGAGACTAAAACTCACTAACTGCTTAATAAAAAGAAAAATACAGGTTTTATTATTCCTCTGTGTGTGTGTGTGTGTGTGTGTGTGTGTGTGTGTGTGTGTGTGTGTGTGTGTGTGTGTGTGTGTGTGTGTTTCTAACCAGCATTGGCACTTCTATATCCCTAAGCAAAGGCTGCAACACCACAGTGAAGTTTGAATGTGTGTCATAACGGCCAGACTCCACCAAATCTTTCAGCACTCTCTGAAAAAAAAGCCAAACACACACACACACACACACACACACACACACACACACACACACACACACACACACACACACACACACACACTCACTTTTATGGGCCCAACTTGCAGTACAAGTTTTACATAACTGAACATGTTCCGAAGTACACAGACACTAACACAATTTCTCTTGTTTCAGTATAACCTGGGTGGGGCTAATACTCTGTAAAGGCAGCCTCACCAGTCAAAGAGCTGGTGAAAGCTAGAAAATTAAATCTTACTAGCAAGTGAAAAGTAAATAGTAAGTGAAAGCTAACCTAGATAGTGAAAGCTGGCTAATGAGCTAGCTACCAAAACTAACTAGCAAGAGAAAACAAACTAACAAACAATAGCTAACTAGCAAAATGGATGCATATTAGTGGGCTAGTCTGGCTAAATCTACCTGGTAAATAAATGCTAACTAGTGTGCAAAAGCTTACATAGTGAGCAAAATGTACCCTAGCAAGTAGCAAAGCTTATAGAGAGTTTAAAAGAGGTTAAAACATCCTCCTGTGATTAAATAACTTTTCTAAAGATATTAAAAGTGGAATATTATGAACATTTATTAAGAGTGATACAAAAGGATGTTGTGCTGATGTCTTTTCAAATAAGTAAACAAGCTATCTTCTGCATTATGCCTTCGTTAGCTATATGTGTGCTTTCTTAAGAGTGCCTTTATATTGTTATTATAATTAGAGATAAAGGGATCAGGAATATCAATATTTCACAAATATGTGTTGGTAACTTACTAAAAAAAAGTCTCTGTACTGTGAAAAAACACACTGTGATAACACACTGACTGTAAGCTGAGCTTTAATGGATTTGAACATAAAGAGAAACAGCAAAATTGCATTACAACTCTGAGTTAGAATAAGAGCTGTGAAATATGAAACCTTGTAAATATGATTCCATTTAATTGTGGCCCAATGCCTAACTTTAATGTTTCACCTGATACGCTCTGTTCAGATCTTCCAGGTCCTGCAAAGCTTCTGATCCATCTTCTGGTGAAACAACACAGGGACAGAGGATGCTACGAGAACAAGCATTATTATTATTATTATTATTATTATTATTATTATTATTATTATTATTATTATTAAACAAACACTAGCCAGAAGAACAAGAGCCAAATACAAAGAAAAAACAACTAGTGAGTAAAATCTAACTGGCAACCAAATACTAACTAACCAGCCTACCCAAAGCCACCTAAAAGGGAAAGCTGACTTGCAAGTGACAGCTAATTAATGAGTAAAAGCCTAATGGCAAGTGAGAGCAAATGAGTGAGTGAAGGCAAGCTAGCAAAGGAAAGCCAAAATAGAGAGAGAACACAAACTAGCAACCAAAATCTAACAGGATAATGAAAGTGAACTAATAAGCAAAACTAACTACAGAAATAAAGCTACTAGTCACAGAGCTAACTAGCAAGCAATTCAGTGCTAACTGGCAGGCGAAAAATAGTGAATGTACAGTGTTAATCCAGTTATAATTAACTGGATTAATTATTATAATAACTAATAAATAATATAACTGGATTACTCCTACTACTACTAATAAGTGTCTTGCTTTCTTTTTGCTTTAAAGGCACTTCATAGTCATGTAAATGTCAAAATATCTAATAAGATCAACACTGTCAACCACACACTCACCGCACAAGCCACGTGGGGCAGCCCAGAGTGGAGTCCTTGTGCATGACTCTCAGTGGGGTGATGTGAAGAGGCTCCACCAGATTAACGATAGCACGAGGAACCTGAACATTCAGCATGTGTAACATACATAGATATACATACATATGCACTATTCTGTTTAGACTATGAAGTATACAGTATGTACACTGGAATGACAATGCTTATATGTTACTATACTGTCACACGGCACACACTAGATATTTCAGACACTCAAATAAACTATTCAATTATTCAACTTTTTTTATTCTGTCAGTGTGAACGGCTGCCAAAATTTCCTGAATCTCATAACGTCCGTTGTGAATTATTCATTCAGTCCTTCATACATTTTCAGTTTATCCCGGTCATAGGGTTGCAGTGCAGGAACACTAGGTCTGAGGCAGGAATACACCCTGGATGAATGCAGTCCATCACAGGGCACCATGCACACACATTTTCACACATATAAGGACAATTTAGAGAAGCCAATCCACCTAACAGCATGTTTTTGGGAGTTGAGAGAAAACCGGAGAACTCGAAGAAAATTCACTTATTCTACATTCAGCTTATCTCAGGATTCCCTCCTAAGGTGTCTTCAATTTTTTCCTTTTCCCCCAATCATTTTTTTCTGAACAAATTTTTTTGCAAGAGTTTCTTTGGAGGCTCTAAGGATGGGGTGGGGGTGCCACATATTTGTGGCTTTATAAATAAAGTTGACATTTGACATCTCACCTCAGAGTGGAGGAGGTCCAGTGCCACCTGGATTCGCTTTACAAAGTTTTCCGGAGAATGATCCGGCTGTGAATGAAAGACAGAATGAAATGAATAACTGTTTTGCCTCCACACATTAATGTGTTACACTCAAAGGTATTTTTGTCATTTAAGAAAGACACATGACAAGGCACTTATATATTCTGTCAATAAGATCACACAATGTTCCTTTTAATAATTGAAAGTTGTTTCATAACTGATGCATATTTATGACTAGAGATGGCATAACATTTTCTGATACTGAAGCCTTGAGTATCAGCCGATATCAATACCCATCCAACATTGTTTTCTTTAAAAACTAAGATTTGAAATGTTTTTTTTTTAACTGAAGCACTTCACATTTAAACACAAAATGACTTACATTATAATTGTAATAAAATATAAATAGAATAAAATCAGTCCTTAAAAAAGAAAAAACAGCCTTTTTATACGTAAACAAGTCTTTTTATATGCAAACATTTCCAGTCCCCAAAATTATTTTTTTTTTTTTCAAATCCAATTCCAATCTTGCCATTTGTTACAGAAACCAATATGTGATATCCCATCCACCATTTTTTGCTGGTATCAGCCTGATACTGATACTGGGTGTTATCTCTATAACTGTCTAAAGAAACTGTGGCCAAATTCTTATATATCTTACTAGAATGTATTCTAACCAGAAACAGTAAGTCTTACATGTACACTTGGTTTGAGATAGATACTGATACTACATCACGAAGTAAAGTTGCTGATCTACATAAATAACTGGGAAATTCTATAATTTGCATATATATAAGATTTGTAAGATGCAAATTATGCATTTACAAATAATCCAAATTTTCCTAGCACAGACAACTGTAAGTCATATATAAATGTCGTGTATAAAAGGTCCTCTAAAAGTCCTGTAAAAGAGGAAATGGACATACTGGATTGTGGCAGGAGTCACAGAAATCATTGCCTCCGATGAACATGGTGATCACCTTCCAGTCCGAATAGAAATTAATACGCTGTGGAAAACAGTCATCACTTAAGTGAGCAGAGCTAAGAGACTGTTGCTACTTGCACTCTAATGACAGCCTTTTAATGACAACCTCTGATCAGCTAGCTGCATTTTTAATACCTTATTTTATGGAGCTGTTAGCTAGCTGTCTATTAATATTTAGGTAACTTACTTGAATGACAATGTAATGCTTGCTAGCTTATTTCATAACATGCTTATAATTTTTTGGTTATTGTTTTTGGGGATTTTGGGATTTTTTTTTAGAATACACTCTATAATGTATGAACAATAATACATTATATAATACTATAAATGTTATGCTATTCTTCCTCTTTTCTGTTTTATTATAGAATTATTATTATTATTATTATTATTATTATTATTATTATTAGTAGTAGTAGTAGTAGTAGTAGTAGCAGCATTATTTTAGTAATAATATAATATAATATAATATAATATAATATAATATAATATAAGACATTTGGTGAGTGCAGGTTATTCCTCACATCATCGGTTTTCATCCTGTTGACCAGCAGTTGAGCTTGCTTCAGCAGGTCACTGACAACCAAATTAAGGATGTTACCTTTTATTAATAATATTATACATGAAAAATCAAATGAGAAGAAATGATTATTAATTGAGTAACAAACTCACGAGCTCTTGGCTCCTGCCACAGCCTGGTTGAGGAAAGACTGTTTGCTGTTCTGTTTCCCCGTTCCAACTGAAAATCCTGTAAGCTCCGGATTAAATTTACGCAGGATGTCTGAGCAGCATGACAGAAATTGTAATGAGAGGAAAATTAAAACTCATATATAATATACATAAATTGCATATATAAAACATATACAGTATATTATACCACATAATATGCAGCATTTGGAGGTATAGTCAGTGATTTTAGTAGAATGTAGCTAAAGCTTGTCCCTCCCTTCAGTGTTCAGTCCTATGCCATGCTACCAAATTGCAGGCTAGGCTAGAATGCCCAAATGCTAGTGAAAGACAGGGATACAACATGATAGCTTTCTGATACAACATGACTGAGAACATAATTGACAGACTTGTAGAGCTAGCTCGTTGTCATGACTGGATTTTGGTGGTCTACATTGTTTGAAGCTGCCTGAATATTGGGGAGGACTTCACCAAATTTTATAAAAAGTGTTCTCATTTAAAAAAATCACTGACCCCACCTTTAATGATGTATATAATAAATTATGAAGTAAATAAATAAATAAATAAATAAATCAGAAACGAACTGGGAAGTGTAGTGACTGTAGACAGGTTGTTGTCTCCTCCAATACTGTCAAACACAAACGACAGTGTACATTAGAGTGTGACATCGTGATATACTTAATGCTATGCTATACTGGTATAAGATTTTTACTGATTTTTCTACATTATTGTACTGAAGTCTCACGTTACTCACTGAAGTCTCTGTGTTAAATAAGATTCGAACAGCTCTCTCTGCTGCTGCACTGTTATACCATATCATATTATCCTTCTTGAAGATGGGAAGCTATACTTTCCACAGACATCTTTCCAGACCTAATGCAGAGCAGTAACATTGCTGTACTCACCTCCATGATAATCCTCTGTACTGTGTCAGCACGTCCACCAGGTATGTAGAAGCAACACCATTCCCTGCCTACACAGAGGATTGGGACACACGTAAAAGAGTGCACTGGAGTATATAGAAAAGTGCTCTACATTACCAAAAAAAGCACTATAGGGCAAATAATGGGGCAGTAATTTCAAATAAATGGGTACATAATAAGGAATGACACATGATGTGTTGAAGTGTGCTGTTACAGGAAAATAATAAAGTGTGTGTCTCACAGACCGTTAGAGAATCACCAACTGCTCCCACAACTCGGATATCAGCCGGCCTCACTCCATGCACTATAGAGAAGAGCAATACATGCAGTTATGCGTTCTTGCAGTGATTTGTATGATTGTGATTTGAAAAGATATGCTGCTAAAGTGTTCCATTGCCAGAAATGAATAGACCAGGCAGAGACAATTGGCACTTCCTCCATATATAAGCCCAAAAACTTTATTGACAACTGTTGTCATGGTTAAATTCTACCACAGTTACGCAGTATCAGGAGTATTGATTAAGACACTACTGACCATTTCTGACCAGGTCTACATTCATATTCATCCTGATATATGAATATAATAGCATTCAAACATAAATAATGGATAACACTTTATTTGAAGTGTACCTATATAGTGCCTTTATAACACATTCATATATATTATAGAAAGCAATGCTGGAGAATTTGGCTTATGTCAAAATGTGAAAGATGATATTGGAGATTTTATGTAGGCTGTGAGTTCAGATCCCACAACTGTAAGTCACTTTGGATAAAAGTGTAAGTTAAATCAAGTAAATATAAATGTCATCTTTAATACAAGCTGAAGCTGTATGTGTACCTTCTATAGCTTTCCCAAAGGGTCATGAATATAATGTTAATAAAAACAAGCGAATAACTTTTGGAAATTTTGGATTAAAAAAAAAAAAACATGACAGTAACACAGTATCTGACTATCAGTCAGTTCATAATAATAATTAATGGTTCTCTCGTTTATGTCAAGTTGCCTAAAACCTCCAATATAATCTTGTGTGTTCTGACATGAGGCTTCATAAAATATTTATGCAATGCTTATGAAAGTGTTATAAAGGCACTATGTAGGTACCCTTCAAATAAAGAGTTACCAAATAATATAGTTAGGCCCATGGTATAGTTATAAGATTTGGATTAAGATGAGAAAAAAGAAACACTAGGTTTTAGAATAGTCTGTATATGAATGTGTAAATGAGTAATCCTGCCATGGATTAAATGAAAATGGTGTGTTTGTGAGCAGGTTAGAATGTGTGTGATTGTGTGTGTGTGTGTAAGTGTGTGTGTGTGTGTGTGCAAGTGTGTGTGTGTGTATACCTGATGTGGGGATTGTGTTGGAGGGACTCAGATCTTCACAATGCATCTCAGTGCCCAATACCTACAATACCACAAACAACATACAGCAGGTATAAAATACATCACATACATAAAACACACACACAGGCTACCATATCTCAAATCAGCCACTCATTATGCCAGGGGTCAGGGGGCTACAGTGAATGAGACAGATCTGACTCATGACTCCATATGGGTCTGTATTTCAAAATATAAACTAGGTGGCATATTCAATGAATTACAATTTAAATGCTGGATTAAGAGAGGTTTTGGTTATACACATAAATATTATTTGGTGAAAGTTGTGTTTGCATGTTCCAACTTATCAATATGTCTGTAGCTCAGAAAGATTAATGTGCTGAGACCTTAGATAAAGCTTGGGTACATTAAAAACACTTAAGATGAGGTCACATTGAAAAAGTTCTTTGATAAATGATCACTGTGTGGCAGATCATAACTGTATATAAATAAAATAGATTTTTACCCAGATACAAACAATAAAAAAAAGCTGAAAAGATTCCTGGTCCCTGAGGTTTTTAGGAAGAGCAGCCACACTTGAAGATGTAATTAAACACAGCATTATGAATTCTTTGGTTTTGATTTGATTATACTGAGTTAGTTAAATGTAGTGATTTGAGGCTGCAATAATCCTGCACTACATGGAGAGTAGTATTATAAGGAGTGTGATAGAGTTACAGATTCAACCTGTGATACAAAAGTGGGAGATGCTGCTGGCTAATTTTATTCATCCTTTATGTGTTTTTCATTTCAGTAGATATGACTTAGTAAGGATTGTGGATTCATTTACAGCATCAACAGCTGGAGCAGCTCCTCTGGACGATGGACTCATTTCGGATGGAGAATTCTTCGCTGTTCTGAGAAATGGCTGATGCTGTGTGAGGAAGAAAAGAGTGAGTGTGTACTTCTGCTAATACATGTTTCAAAACACCAACATTTATATCAGCGAGTTGAATTTGATGAGTGTGATCACTGTCGCATGATTATAAAGAAATTTGTAGTGTCAAATCTCTAAAGTTGACATGTTCATTTTCATGTAAATCGCACCTCAGTTGGGCATCGAATTGTAGGCACAACACCATTGTTCAGATTTTCCTGCTTGGTGTTTGGCTGGAGCTGCAAAACAGTTCATAAAATCAGCTTCAATGTATAAAGGTTGATAGATTTCTGTGCTGTGTGTTATTCTGACATACAAGGTTTTCCCAGAGCTGCAGAAAGAGTGTGTGTGCCTGATGGTCATTCAGTTTCTCCTCTGAAGTCCATTTGTCCTTCACACAGGACAAAAAAAAGCCTCTTGGTTAGTTTGGCCATTTAAAAAAAAAAAAACATTGTCAATGATTATCTTTCTTTAACAGCTTATTAGCAAAAAATACATTTTCTTACAGTAGTAGAAATGACATCTGAAAAGAGAGGAACATCCTGAAGCTGCACAGTGAAATCATCTCTGCTGTACCAGTCTTTCTCTTTTAGTGTCTCTCTTAAATCTTCCTGGAAAAAAAAAACACAGCAAGAAACAGGTGTAAGGAAGCCAAACAGTTAAAGCATGAATGACATCTTAAATGAAACACATTAACAGATTTATTTACAGCCAACATGCTCCACATGCCACTGTTCTAGAAATATAGGCGTTTGAGCACTACATAATATTTTAACAGACAGGTAGGAGATTTAATCATGATATTTTAAGAATTAGTGGAACATTGTTTTTATTCTATTGTATTTTATAGTGTTTATTATCTGTATTTTATACCAAATGTTTCTATTCATATGTTACCTATATAATAGATTTTGATTCTTGATCTACGAATGAGATGCAAGCCAAGAAAGACATTTTACAGAAATTTGAACTGTATATCATCACACTTTACAAATCACATCATCTGCTAAAGAATCTATTGTAGTCTGTTCAGAAAATACAATAATATTAATATTATTGA
>CM074963.1:8393050-8419576 GCA_037577455.1 Pangasius macronema
CTCTCTCTCTCTCACACACACACACACACACACACACACACACACACACACACACACACACACACACACACACAAAAGCACACATACACGCATACATGCACACACACACACACACGCATGCATGCATGCACGCACACACCCGCACATACTTACACATACACACACACACACACACTCTACCTGGATTGTGCAGAGTTAAATCCATTGGGAGACACACTGGTAAACTCAGGACTGAACATGGTGTAGTGTAGACTCATTTGTTGTTGTCGTTGTTTGTCAATGTAAGTAATGAAGTAAGTAATGTAAGTTTGTAAGAGACCCCCAACAACACACACACACAGTTCATGTCTGACTGTATACACAGTGGGCTCACTTCATTAGGAGTGAGTGTAAGATCAACTTACCATGAAGGCTGCTTATAACTGATGACATTACACTGCTGCAGGAAAACAAGAGGAACATCATAATTTATGGATATTGCTCATTTTATAGTGAACACATACACATGTATATCATGATTTTCTGTCTTACCTCGGTGTATGTGCAAGTCCAACAACAGAGAAGACTGTGATGTCTGCAGGCCTCAGTGAATGCACTGTAATATTTGAATATTTGCTTTAAAAAATTAGTTTCTCACTATTATATTTCCTTATATAAGACAGATCAAAAAGAATAAATATATCAACACACACATTATATAGTTAAAATAAACACCCAGTGAAGAGAACACAGAGTGTCTAATGTTTCAAGGCTACTATGATGAATCTAAAATAAAAGTTGGTCTTGTTGACTTGATGATGGTTTCAAAGATTTGTTTCATATTTAAAATAGCAAAAAAAAACAAAAACAAAAATAAAAATAAACAACAACAAGAAAAAACACCCCTCTATAAGTAGATCAAGTCAAGTTGAGTGAAGTCAAATCACATATGACAAAGTCAGCTTTGTCATATGTTTTCCAAGGAAACAAAGTATATACAATGAAATTCTTATGCTAAAACTCCTGGAGCAAATATTCGTACAACATAAAGTTGAGAGAAAACATACTAGACAACAACATAAGGATTTGCATGTAAGTGGGGAAAAGGTATTGCACAAGTTTGAAATTATACATATCGTTAGCCTCATAGCATAATTGCCCAAGTCATATTTGGTTCAAATATGACTTAGGCAATTATGCTATGAGGCTAACGATATGTAGCATGGATTGTGCAAATTATGTAATATAATACAGAACATACAATGTAGTGCAAGTAGTGATACAAAGGTATGAGGATGATTATATTTATCACAGAATAGTGCAAAAAAACCCCCACATAAATAGGAATGAAGGAGGTGCTATATGTAAATGCACAGTGTATTTACAGTTACACTGAGAGGTTCAGTGTAGTGCAAACTTTTGATGGGCGGGCCTGTTTTGGGCTATTATTCCCTTACTATACTCCAAGGTCACTGGACTGTGTGTTCATCTTTAAGATTAAAAGGGAGTTACCTGAGGAAGATTTGTGTGTGCCAACAGGAGTGTCAGAACAAGGCCAGGAGAGTCTCTAACAGACAGATATCAGACACACAGCAAAAATTGTTAAGAACACTTACAGCACAACTTCAGCACATTCATATACAGTAGTTACGTGAAGGTCCTTGTTAAAATGCTCAACTAGTGGTAGCTTTGCTGTGTAATGACTTTCCCAACCAGCAGAACACTAGCACAAAACCTTAACCACTGAGCCAACACTGCCCACTTCGTTTATTATGTCCTGGAACCACATTTTGCAGCTATATGTTTTAAAGGAGATACATTTTTGTGCATTCTCTTCTGTAACTCACCTCATTGGGTTTCTCAATAATCTGAGGTAAAATGCGACCAAACACTGACCCTGCAAGACGAAAACAACCAAACAAGCCTCAATCAGTGATTTCTTTTACATGGTACCAAGTTTAACCAAGGTTATGGTTGGAGTGGGGTTGGTGTTAGTTACACATCACATTCATCCATATAATTGCATATGAACGTGTTCGAATACCTGGTTTATAATTAATTATATACTACAGCTAAGTCTGCAGACACTACACTTATGCCATTATGAGAGAGCATTTTGAAATATGAAGCTTAGTAAAGATCAAAAGTATACAAAGAGGTGAAAGTTATTAGTATGACTTGCAATCTGTGACACTAAGACAACCTGTTATTCTGTGATAGTGAAGGTCAGACTTATCTACAGGACACTGATAAAGAATATCTTTCATCTTTAAGTTCCTCATCCTGCCCCATCAGATATGGTCTCAAAAACATAATGACTGAAACTCACCAAATGGATTTTGAAATTCAGTTACTTGATTCTTTTTTACAAATTTCCAATTTTGAAAAATCATCAGTAGAACCATTTTTAACAATATAATGTCTTAATTAAGACATTCCTTAACATATTTACTCCTCAATGAGCAAAAAATGTAAATGTAACTTCAGAGGGACAAAATTGGTCCTTAAAGTCCAAGGAATTTATTAAATTTTTGGTTGCATCTTGCCATTTTTAAAGTTTTTATGTTGTTCTTGACAACGATAATAAATAGTGTATCTCTCATCTTTCAACTCTTAATCATTTCTCATCAGATATGAATTCAGAAAGATGCACACCATGCATTTTCTAATATTCAATTTTCATATCATAATGTTTGCCTAATTACAGTTTATCACGGTTTATGATATTTTAACAATACTGTTTATCTGTGGCAGTTAGTGTGGGACAGCCTTTTAACCATAAACAAACTTCAGCAGTGTCTCATTCAGAATTCAGTGTTATCTGTCATTGTTAGATACCAACACAACCAGGCTTTTTAAATACAGTTTAAGTGCTTGTGAAGTGTGAATATAATTATTTAGCCAAATAAGCAACAACTAGCAAGTTATGTTGTTATGTACGGTATAATCTGACAATTAAATTTTTTTTTTTTTAAATAATTCATCCAGTGTGTTCAAATGTACTTCAGTACTGTGATAAAGGACAGTCTACATGAGCTATTCAGTAATCACATTTTTCTTAAAATGATATCACATCTGTGCACTTGTTCTGAAAACCACCATTACACCCTGTGAAGAAGGTTGTTGCTCGATTATTGGCCTAAAATTCAAGGTTTAGGCTAACTAGTGACTTCTGTGCTGGTCCCAAGTCTGGATAAATACAGAGGGTCGCGTCAGGAAGGACATCCGGTGTAAAACAATGCCAAATTTAATCATGCGAATCGTCAGTACTCTGAGGATGCANGCGATGATTCGCTGTGGCGACCCCTGAAGGGAAAAGCCGAAAGAAGAAGAAGAAGAAGAAGAAGAAGAAGAAGAAGAGGAGGCTAGCTTAGGTTTAGGTTTCTTGAAATCCTAAACCAGCTTTGATCTATTGTTTGATATTATAATGCCCCATTTACATGTTCACTGAGAAAAATACTGACTAACAATAAATTAGCCAAGGGGATATTTTAAAAATGAGGAGATTTGCTTTGGAATCGTGGAATTCGACACCAGGAAGCTGACAAACTAAACTACTTAGTGACATTTGCACATAGATGAAGAAGCAAAAGCATGAGAGCAATCTCAGCAGAGAAACATCAGACAAAACGTTTTACAAACAATGTAATAACGATTTTGTGTGTTTTACATTAAGAAGGAAGAAGTAAAATTTCTGGGTTGAGTCAAAAAAGTGTTTTGAAATTATAAGATTGATATAAAAACAACAACCTGAGATCAAGGACAGGAGAAAGAACATCCAACAGGTATCCATCATCTTCATACTAGCCTCTGGAAGCTCAGGAGACTTTGTGAGAGAAAGATTCTCACAAACACTTGCACCTTTATGTCCTTAATGGTCTTTTATGACCATTTATGGTCCTCTAAGACATGATTGACAGTTGCATTTCTTATCAGTAAAGGATTTCAGTAGTATTGAGGAGGCTGGGCTTGATCACCCAAAGGTAGAGCAAAGCTCAGCAATGGCTAATACCAGGGGTGGAAAGTAATGAATTACATGTACTCTCATTATAGTACTTTAGTTTATGGTTCACCATAATGTTACTTTTTTTAGTGTAATTAAATCATAATACTTGTACTTTTGCTTGATAAAAGAGATAGAAACCACCATTACAGAGTAGAACATAATGCATTTAACCCTGGAAGACTGTAAATCAATTAAAAGACCGTATGTGCAACTTTTAAATAATTCAATTTCAAAATCCAATCAAAAATAAAGCAGTTTCCTGCTGAATGTCTACACTTCAGGTGCTAAATGCTTTAGACAGTGGAGACAGATGAGCATCTCTCGCCCAATTTATGTCCATAGAAGTCAAAATTTACAAAGTTTCGGTTGTCACACTACTACTACGTTTTGGTCACCTCTATAACCGTAAAGACAGCTCACCATCCAACCTGCAGGTGAACCTTTAGCTAGCTGAGTGAGCTAGGCTACCAAACCAGATCTTTCAGTGTTTTACAGTATGAAAGCTCTGCATTAAACTTAAAATGTTACTTTTGATGTTTTGGTAATGGCTGTTGAGTTAAATATATACCTATAGTTAATGCTCAGGATATTGTTTACAGGACATCGTTGGTAGATAGCTAACCATGTAACTAGAATTAACATACCTAGAATAGAATTAAAGAATTAATCATAGAATTAAAACCTAACAAGCTACTGAAACCCCAACAGGCTTAAGAGCATTTGTTCAAAAATACATTCCTAAGATATAGAACATTTTTGGATTAGTTTAGAATTAGAATTTCTGACATGTAAAAAGGTTATTTATAAAGTAATTACTCAGCTGATTTTTTTCACCAGACAACTTATTTACTCTTACATGAGTAATATTCTTGATCACAACTATTACTTTTACTCAAGTGAATTATTACTACAGTAGCAGTACCTTTACTCAAGTTAGTGCATTGTACTCTTATCACCACTGGCTAATACATGGACTGAGAAACACAGAGGTAGCCAAAGGTAGGAGGGATAGCTAGATAGCTAGACAGACAGACAGACAGACAGACAGACAGACAGACAGATAGATAGATAGATAGATAGATAGATAGATAGTTAGTTCAAAGATAAGCGAGTTTCACAGAGAGAAAGATTAGGCCGAATATAAAATGTCAGTGGTGTCAGCTATCATGTCCTTCGAGAGATAGAGTAACATAAAGAAGAGAGAAAATAAACAGATAAAGAGGAAGAAAAAAGAAAGGTTGAATGCTAGGCTTGAGGAAGCTAAAGATAAAGCAAAAGATAAAGTGATATATGGAGGTGCGTTACCATTAAAGACATTGACAGTTGCACAATGACTATTCTGTGATAATGAAGTCTTAAGGACAGCGATAAAGGATAAGTTACCACACATCTTTAAGCCCTTAATCCTTCTTATCATGCAGAATTAGAAAGATTGACACAGAAAGCACACAATTAGGAGTATAAAAGCCTACAACTTTCCCCGAAAGGACAAGAGTATATGTTTGTCTGCCTACGTGTTTCCACTTCGAGGAAATAAAAAAACTGATGATACTGCTGAAATCTTAGCCTACTATAATATTAAACCAAATGCCACTTAAAAAGTCTCAGAAGACCAGCCACGGTACTATAACAGTGTTGCTCAATTAACTCATTTGAGAAAACCAGAAACTTACTGAGTAAAAGGTGCCAAGCAACGCCAACAGTTTTGAGCCAATGATCAAGTGACAGGAGAGGCTGTACAGATTGTGGCACTTTCAGGATATTACTGGGTTTATTTACTGCTAGCATGAGTTCTGGCTATCCAAAATCAAGGTCTTGTGCATAACTGGGATGGACTTCCTTAGTAGGGACTCCCAAACTTCTTAAGTGAGATGGACTGTCAAGGAAAGTCACCACTATGTTAAGTTGTCGTCTACAAGGGAGTAAATGGGCTAAAATAAGACTTTTTGGAAAGAGGTCAAGCAGCCAAGTGGGTTCAGTTCAGTGACTTCTCACATTAGCTGAATTTTGGCTTGCAAAGCATGCTGAATGGGAAGAAGCAATCAATTAAGGTGATTTGAAAACACAAGCTCAGGGTCAAGAGGGCAGGGAGCAGGGGGCTCAGTGGGGGCGTTGGACCACCTTTCGAGAGTTTACTTCTACATTTTGCTCTGAACTGATAATGCTCTTGATTACATTGCTGGCTACTAGTGGTTTAGCTATTGGACTTGAGAAGCAGCTACTGTCAGATGGCCTTTGCGCCTGAGGTGAAGGAGAAGACACCATTTATTCTTTGGCAGTTGTTTGGACAGTGTTATGCTCCTGATACCTTTATGCAACTGAAGTGAAGACTGTTTATTGGTGTGCCATGCAGTCACTGCTTTGTGTACCTTGATTTTCTAGTGATATCAACATACCCTTGTACTGACAGATGGGGAAGGAAGCTGAGTTTATTGGTCATTGGAGTATAGGAAAGCTTCCCTGTGTTTGCAAAAGGCCTTGAACTGTCAAGGATATGTCTTGCTTGCCTGGCTTTTGAAGGTCAGACAGTGAGGTATTTTCAAGTGTCTCAGGCCTCCTCCTTCACGCTTCATCACTGTAAATGCCTCTCTCTTCAACACTATACTTGGCATTTGTCTTCCAATTCTGATGCCTTGCCACGACATCTCTGAATGAAAGATGCATATGTTATGAGGGACCAGACAGAAGAATCACAGCAGACAACAGCTGACAGCTACAGGATTAATGCAATGAAGAGCAAAGTGAACAGTGCAGTAGAGCTGGGTACAGAATGGATAGAGGCCTCAACAGGTGAGTTCTAGTTTATGTCAGAAACATGTACCTGATGATATTTCATGATATGTATAGTCTCCCATTTCATTCCAATGTATACAAGCCATGCAGAGGAATGACAAACCCACTTGACTTACTGTATAATATATAGATATTATAATAATCACAGTTTCTATGGAATGTAAAGTTGGCAATGCAGATAACAGTATATCAGAGATCTAAATATTAATCAGATGCATATTTCAAACTCAGCAAATTTCTCTGTAAACCTTGCTATTAATATATTCTCATATGTAATATTCTCAATTATATTGAGCTATGGAGTCAAAATAAGCTACTATACCAGGTGTATATAGTTGAATGTTGATCAGCAGTAACTGATTATAATGTAAACTCCAATATATTGATTATTAATAAAGTTGAATGAAATTGGATTATTGAAACTCAAATTATACTTGCAAAATAATATAGACAAAATATATAATTTTACTTAAAATATATATTGTATTCTTTGTATAGCAGTTAGTGAGGAAAAAGCTCACAATAGGACTGAGTGTATTATTAGTGACTAAAACAATGTTGCTGAGTTAGTGTTATATACAACACAGTCTGATCATGTTTATGGCTCAATGTCCTTTTCACTCTTGCTGCAGATAAGCAAGAAAAAAGGTCACTAGTAATTGCAGTTAGTGAATTGCAATAGCAAGTGCAGATATGCATTTCAGCTGAGAATGCAGAGATTCCAGGGTCACAAAGATACTATTCCTGCATTTTTACACCAATGATGGCAGTGGGAATAGATGCTAATGCTTGTTTTTTTATAGGCGCAGAGTGCACACACAGAGTGTGTAAGTGTGTGTGTCGCGTGATTTGATTTATCGGTTTTCATGACAGACATCTGTGGACTGGTAACTTACACCTATTCCAAAACCATAGACATTAATTATATTGTCATTAAAAGTCTCTGCTCTTCTGGGAAGGATTCATACTTGATTTTGGAATGTGGCTTTAAGGATTTGTGTTCATTCAGCCACAAGAGCACAAGAAGCTGGAACTCATATCTGGTCTGGTACTAAGTCGATGTTCCACTTCATCCCAAAGTTCTTCAGTGGCGTTGAGGTCAGGGCTCTGTGCAAACCACTCGAGATTTTCCACTCCAATGAACCGTTTGGTATAGAAATACCTGGAGTGTAATTCGTGTCCCCGCTATAGTACGATCCGAACCCGATTCAGGGAAACTTTTAGGACATCTTAATGCTACAGCATACAGTTGTGTGCTTCCAACTTTGTGGCAGCAGTTTGGAGAAGAAGCACAGATATGTGTTATGGTCAGGTATCCACAAACCTTTGGCCATATAGCGTATTTGTTTGAATTCCTGGGGACTGAATCTCGAGTCTTTCATTATTGTAAAAAGTTACAGCCGAGTAGTGTGGCTTGCGTCTTCATTTTCATCTGACATGTTGTGTCTAAACACAATGTGATGGCTTGCTGCACTAGTGTTGTAGCAACAGCGCTGTTTATAATGTTAATTTGATAACTCAACTCTGAAATTGCCCTTTATCCACTAAAAATCCACTAAATTTCTTTATCAAAACTCATTTAGTTATGGGAGAAAAAAGTGAAACATTTGACGTTTTATACTGTCCAATGTTGCGCCTTAATCCAAACGCACGCGCACTTTGTGATTCTTTCTTTACACTGAAACAATTTCCGACGCAACACACAGCAGACTGATTGCATGACAATACGCATGCGCACAATGTGATTCGGTTTTTTTTTTTTTTTGTGCACGGGGGCGATTTCCGACGCAACACCGGATGTTGCTATAGGCTGCGGAACAGCTGAGAGCTTATCAACACAGCACCAAAACAGACGGACGCTTTGAAAGAGCAGCTTGGGGAAAAAAAGCAAAACCAAAAAAAAAACATTGACATAGAAAGAAGAACCATCGAAAAAAAAAACGGGTAAAAATCATTGTCAGCCAAAAACGGTTCTGTTTTAAACGAACGGATTAAATTACAAGAAGAACAAAAAACGGTGAGACGTCGTCACATACAAACAACTGGCTAGCTTAACGTTAGCTGTTAGCAAACCTACTAGCAAAATTTATAGTGTTTTTTCTGTCGTAGAAATGTCAGAAAAGACTCAATGTTATTGTCTGTTGGATTCGTCTAGGTTTACCTATGTCTAGTTATTTGTTTTAGTGTCTGTGTTAGGTAACATGTTAAGTGATATGTTCTTGTCTACTTTGTTGACTGAAAAACAAATTGTTGGTGAACTTGGTTAGCTGTGTATCTGTCTGCAGCAGGCCGAAAAGACATACCAGTGCGTAAAAACATATCAAATGACAAATTGGCAGCTGATATGTTGGAAATTAGCGTGAAACCTGATAACCAAATCCACGGTTTCTCAATTTTCTCCAAACCTGGAATTTTCCAATGAGGTCAGAAGTTTCAGTTGAAACTCTTGGAGATCCCTGTGAAAGCCGAAAGGATTANTTTTTTTTTTAAGGACTGATGGCATTTAACATCTTCATGGGTCATATGAATGAGTTTATAACGTCCTTTCACTCACCCACAGGAAGTTGGTGATAATATTACATATCCTGAGTGGTTGTTTTCCTTGTTGCAGCACGATGGGCCGTATCTTCCTGGACCACATTGGAGGCACTCGCCTCTTCTCATGTGCTAACTGCGACACAATCCTGACCAATCGCTCTGAGCTCATCTCCACACGCTTCACAGGAGCAACAGGCCGTGCTTTCCTCTTCAACAAGGTCAAACGATTACCTCCAGTTTGTATGTTTTTGTACAGCCAGTGATAGGAAGAGGAAAGTTTGTAAACCAGCAAAGCATATCTTACAACCTGTCCTGAAGTTCACATTTTGGTTTTGCTTAAGTAAACATGTGACATTCTGAATTTATCAAAGCGCATATTAAATAATTTGCTTAGTAAAGTAGCAGAATACAATCATATCACAAAAAAGGAAAAGCACAGTTCATATTAGAACTTCAGATCAGTTGAAAGGTGTAGTTTAAACATTGCAAACAAACATTAAGGTGTAGTTCAGACATTACATCTCCCATCTAAGTCTCTTGCTTGCGCAGAGTTGTAATGACCTGGTAGCTGTAAAATGTGTTACTTGTTTGCTAAATTACAAGCCAAAGGAGCAAATTTCAGACACCAAATAGGTTTAACCTGTTCGACCAAATTTCTGGTAAGGGGCACTTAGTATACTGTCTATTTCTCTTGTAGTGCCACTGCTTAACAAAAGTATTTTTCAAAGCATGTTATACTGTCATATCAGACATGATTAGAGCTTTTTGGCAAAACTCAAGAGGGGTTTAGTGTTAAAAAGAAAAGAACCCAATTCCCACTGTTAAGTATGATGAGGTAAAAACTGTCTACTTTTGCCAAGTTACAACTGGCAGAGGCAGTATTTGGATCTTTCAGCAGGACAGTGATCCAAAACATATGGTCCAATGTCCACAGAATAAAGCTTTTGGTATGGCCATCTCAGTTCCTAATTGAAAGGATTCCTTGCTCTGTAGTCTCCAGTCTCACCAGGCATTATAGAAGACTACTCACTGATATTATTTTGGCAAAAAGGAAGTTGCATGAAGTAATTAATGCAGGGGTTCCAATAATTGTTACACATGATGATGTAAAAACCACAATTGATCTTTTTTTTTTAAATCTTATAACCTTTGATATTTTCCCCACAAAACTAGATTAGAGCTAATCTTTATTTACCTGAATACAGTATATTACATTATATTTTGAATTCAAAATCTCAAAGTGCTTTAGATATTACAGTTTGAAGGGCAAAAGAAGGTATTTGGATGGTGCAGCGGTGTCCTGGATTTGGTGCTGAGCTCAGGTTACTAAGTTTTGCATTTTCTCCCCATGTACACTTTCCCTCCAGGTTCTGCATTTTTACTTCTGCTGTCTAGAAACTTGCAGTAAGGTGGAATGGCTAAACTACATTTCCCCTTAGGTATTAATGAGTGTGCATTGTGTGTGTGCATGGTGCCCTGTGATAGTCTGCCATGGTGAATTTTCACACCATGCACCCAGTGTTCCTAATATAGACTTCAGAGCTACTGTGACTCTGACCAGGATAAAGTGGTTACTGAATGAAGATGAATGAATGAAGAAGGTACTTATAATAAAACATGTTACTAACCAATCTAAATCACAAATGATTTAACTATAAATCTGTAGAATTTACAAAGAATCATGAATTCTTTTTTTGAACCATGTAATCCCCAAGACTAAAAATTGGCCATAAATAATCTGGATTTAAAAAGACTTTACTGACTTGGTGTCCTTAATGTTCTCTAAAACACTATTCCAGAGTTTAGGGTAAGAAAAACATTTTAGTGGCTGAGCTGTGAGTGATGCTAAGGATTAACGTATCCAGACAGAGTCGACTCGTTTCACAAACCCTACTCGAAATAGACAAACAAACAAGTTAAGTATATCGTGTAAAGATAGAAAAAGAAGAGTAATATTGTGTCAAGAGAAGTTCTCACACACACACCCTGGAGTTAAACCATTCAGCGATTGAAAGGTAGTAGGCAGGACTTTGTAGTCCATTTGGAACTTAATAGGCAGCCAGTGTAGCTTTATTAAGACTGGAGTAGTGTGAAGGATGTGGGCTGCTGATTTCTGAATTAGCTGAAGCTTTTTGGAAACTTACAGAAGTCAAGCTCATTTCAGCCAATATAAGTGGACTTGGTGCTTTTCAGTCTGCACCATATGCTCCAAATGAACTCTGATCATTTCAGGAGGTAGTCTGAGTACAGTTTATTTCAGGTGCTTTGTGGTCTCATTTGTTGATGCGCTGTGAATACGCAGTGTGCGTAGCATCCTTCTCAAAATCACTTTTTTTGAGGATTATATAAGGAACCAGTAAGTTGCAGATCAGAAAAACACTACAAGCTTTTGAACAGATTAAAAAAGAAATGAAGGTGAAGTGGTTTGACAGGACCCCATATAGTGCCAGAACAAGCTAAATAAAATGAGACAAAGGTACATGCAAGTTCACGATCAACAGGGACAGTCAGGACAGTCAGTAAGTCAGTGTTATACTTGATATACAAGTATGTGTGAATGTGAACTGCTCCTATGCATGCAGCGTTGTTCACTTACTTGCCCATGTACCTTTTTGTGTATCTGGAGGATTAAGTCGAGACCTTATGATGTCAACCTGGAAAATGTTAGTGACTCCAGACCACTTGTTCTGTGAAACTATCATACAAATTCAAAGAATTTCTGTTAGCTTATCTTTGAAACATTTCACAATCGAGATACTGTGACCTTGTACATAAGTATTTACAGTTTACAGTGTCTTGCATCGTACATGTTTTCATAAAAAAATAGTTTTACAGCATTTTTAAACAGTTGAAATGGAACTATTGGATTCAAATAGAAGGGGATATATATATACGAGCTGTTACACACTGTTTTGTTGGAGATTTGAGAAGTGAGACACTTGTAAATGAAAATAAACTATGCACAAAACCGTAAGTGTGGACTTTGGGACAGAGTTGATATGGGGCACAGTGACACCTGGTGGTCAAATTATGAACAGCAGATATAAATTTCTATTTAGAGGTGTCCCTTTAGAGATAACCCATGAGGTAGAGATTTTCATTTTATGAAAACTTTTTTCTCCTCAGGTGGTGAACCTGCAGTACAGTGATGTGCAGGACCGGGTAATGCTCACAGGAAGGCACATGGTGCGTGATGTCAGTTGTAAAAACTGCAACAGTAAGCTGGGCTGGATCTATGAGTTCGCCACTGAGGACAGTCAGCGCTACAAAGAAGGCCGTGTCATTCTAGAGAGGGCACTAGTAAGAGAGAGTGAGGGATTCGAGGAACATGTGCCATCTGATGCCTCCTGAATCTCTCTTTTCTTTTATCTCTCTCTCTCTAAATCTCTCTCTCTCAGTTACGCTGCTCATCTCAGTCACTGCCGTGTCCGAACACGATCTGAACATCTGAACAACGTATCCGCTTCTCACGAGCCGGTCCGGCCTTGCATAGAGACGGCTAATAAACAACAAAACTGATTCAGCAGCCCACCCATGGCTCTATAAAGCAACAAAACCTTACCTGCAACCTCTCTACAGATCTATAAAGCAACAAACCAATCCAGCCTCCCCTGTATGGCTCTGTAAAACAGTAAACCCAGCCCCAATCCAGGAGCCACTCTGTAGATCAGTAAAGCAAGCAAACAAAAAAAAATCTGGCAGCCAGTCAAAGTTTATTAGGACTATTCTTGCAATTTAGGCTTTATAGTTCTGGATCTGAGCCAGCTATTAATGATTAGAGCAGGTAGAGGTTATCTTTGTGAGGGATGCATTTGCTAGTTCGGCAGAATGCAAAGTCAGTTTTTGCCAAGATGCTGATGTCTCTGATTTAATTTTCTCAGAGCATGTCCTATTTCAGTCCTCAAGTATAGAGAGTGACACAAGGGGAAGATAAAGTGACAATGGTCCCTTGCTATTTATATACATTGTTTTGGAATTTGGGATTTGGGATTGGTGGAACCCTATGTTAACGATAAACTCAGTCCAGCACCATTTTAATTAGCATTATACTTTTTCTTGTTTTTAGTTGAGTGTATGTATTGTTTTTTTTTTTCTTTTCCTAAGACATAATGATAAAAATGTGTTCATTTGATCTTAATAAAGTCAGTGGTCTTGCTCAAGCATTACATCTTTCTTGAGTCTTAAACAAAACACAGGACACACTTTATATACTGTCATAATGATGTATTGTCACAACATTAGCTCATATATGCTATTATAAATATATTACTGCTCTTATGATGGAACTCAAAGATAGGCTCCTAAGAACATTACCAGTGTGGATTATTCATAACTCAGCTGAAAGAAGACTTCATCATTAAGATTTTTGTTTAATTTTGTTTAATTATATTTTGTGGCAGCACTGTTGCATATTTTTTGGTAAATTCAGCAGTTGAATCACTGGTACAGTCAAGTGATTGAAATGTATGTTCTCATGTATATCCCTGAGTACAAAAAGTAGGAAAATATGTAAGTATAAATATGACTACAGTATAACTAACAGTGGAAGCTGGTATAAACATTAGCAGGACTTTTCTGTCCAATTAATATTAGGGTAACAATATTAAACAAAGCTGAGCCTATTCCTGTCTAAAAACGTGTTTGAGGGATCTTAAACCTTCCTTAATTCACAACATTTAAGGTTCCTTTATGTTCTTAGGTTTTCATCTATTGGTGCCCTCTTTAGTTCAGATGGTAAAGGTATTCATTCATTCATTCATTCATTCATTCATCCATCTTCAGTAACCTTATCTTAATGAGATTACTTTAAGATTACTAGTGGATCCAGAGCCTATTCTCAATATCTTCAGTAGGGGTCAAATCCGGAGATTGAAATCACTGTTGCCGTGCCTCTTTATAAGCTCTCCGAATTCCTCACTACGTTTGCAGACATAGATCTGTGCCAGGTAACAGAGCAGCTTCATGCTACTCTGGTTGGTAATTTGAGGTTGAGAAGTAGAGAAGAGAATATTGAGGGTTAGAAAGAAAAGGAATTGCTCCTTTATCATTTGGTGCCTTTAAGTTCAGGCAATGATAAGGCCATTTTGAGTTGTTGTTCCCCACCTCACTGCTGTGCTTTTGTGCTGAGCCATAGGGTCTGGGGCTCCCAAATTTCTGATCCCTGACAGTGTCACAAACACTACTATCCCTGGATGTAGCCTGATGGCTAGTGCTACAGTGTGCACAACCTAACTGGTTCATGCCCTGAGTGAGGCGCTCATTTTTGGCAGAGCTGTTTGGCGGCCAGCATGCTCTTACTTGTCTACCCTGCTCCTGCACTTGTTTCCACTAAGCATTACATATTTTCCTCTTGGACAACGGTCCCTATATAGTGCTTTTGTACACACAAAGTGCTGAACCCCGTAACACCCGATTTAGACAAGTTTTCTGTATTTTATTTGAAGACTAAAGTCACAAAGCAATACCGATAAATGATACACAGTGATGCACAATTGACATTTCTACATGATTCAAAATTTCATAAAAATATACAACTGCATTATCATAACAAGGAAACAAAACATCTGAAACTTCTAAGAATTTTTCAGTAACAAGTTACTGCAACACATTTTAGTATCTACATCATGATGTATTTGAATTATTCAACTAATTATTCAACTAAAAATAACTTAACATTTAGATAAATATTTTAATGTAACTAAAGGAAAATATCACAAGGTCAAAAAAAGTTTAAAATATAAACAATAGCAATTTATATACAGCATGTGTAGTTTAATTGTTGGCAAAATTAATATTTAATTATGGACAGTGTTTCGCCTGTTCTCCAGATTAGTTTATAAATATTTTCCAGTGTCCCCTCTCCGAATTAGCTCTCTTTCTGAAGAGAGGTTACAAAAAAAAAAGAAAATGCTTTAATCCCTTTTATCCATAATGTTGGCCTCAGACTCCTGTGGACCAAACACTGAGCAGCTCACTGGGATTTCCTGCTTCGTGCACGGGGCTGTTTCAGCTACATATTCTTTCCTGGAAGAGACCAGAGACAGTAGTGGGACTGAAATTTTGAGATATGTGGTGCTGATATATCAGTAGTAAATCAAGGCAACTATATTTGTGATAATTGATAATTTCAAATGCTTCATCAATTGTACAGATTCTCTGTTATAGGTGTGGGTCAGGCACGCAGGCAACGTTTCCAACATTTACATACAAACACCAGTCTAGCTTCCTTGAGTTAATAGTACAGTCAAGACCGGGGCTCGAAACCATATGTCCGGCGCGGGAGACGGACGTTTTGCCATTGAACCACAAGGAGGCGGTGAACCCGCGATGCACACGCCGAGGTGGTGCCCAAGATTTAAAAAAAAAATCAAGAAAAATAACACGAGGGTGAAAAACGGGGAAAACAAGAAGGCAAAGAATCTCAAAAACAGAGACGAGACAGGGAACTGAAAAGAACCAAAAACTAAGAGAGAAACGGGGAATAAAAGACAAAAACCAAGGCTAGGGTGCTAGGGGAAAAAAAGACAAAAAAACACAGAGGATAATAGACTCGAGAGGCGCAACGAGGAAGATAACAAGGGCTTAAGGAAAAAACAATAACCAAACGGAAAACGAAGGCAAAAGGGACGGCTTAAATACACTAAACGGGAACGAGACACAGGTGAAAGCAATAAAACCAATTACAATAAAGAAGAACTAAGGCTGGGCGACATCTAGTGGGAAAAAACATAACACAACAAAAAACAGAAAAAAGGGCCAATACTCTGACAAGTACTAATTTTGATTCTTGACAGGAATTTTGACACCAATCTTCACAGACCTTCAGAACCATAAGGCTGCTGATATACATCCAAATTGTTTCAGAATTTTTTTTTTATCATTTCAGTTATTTATTTATTTAGAAAAAAAATTAAACAAAATTGTGAGTGTTTCAATTGCACTGTCTTGCCAATTTAAGAATGCAAAACATTATTATAGGTGATCAGGAAAGAAAACAGACCAATGGTTCAGCAATGAGAGAGAGAGAGAGAGAGAGAGAGAGAGAGAGAGAGAGAGATCTTAATCTAGTGGGATTAGATTGAACTGCACTAATCTTATTAATAGCATTAAGATAATGTCAAAGGGGGAGGTTTGTTGCTCCACTGCTGTGCATCTATACTGCATGTTCAGTTAGCAAGTTCAAAACTGTTTACCAGCAATTTTGAAAGTACCTCAGAGCATTGTGTCTAAAAAAGGTTTCAGTTATGCAGAGAATTTTAGTAACTGAAAATGTCTTGATTTTTGTATAATCAAAATATGAAAGGAAAATATCTGCTGTTATCATCATGTAATTATGAATTACTTTTTCATAATCATCTCTTATAATGTGTATGAATCTCACACAACTATCTTAATTAGGACTTATATTTGACAGATAAGTTAGTTGTTACTAGGTTACTGTTTGAAGCTATTACACTACAACACTTAGTATGAATACTACAGCCTGCTCAGCTGCTTTTCTTTCTTTCTTTCTTTCTTTCTTTCTTTCTTTCTTTCTTTCTTTCTTTCTTTTTTTTTTTTTAAATAAGCTTTCAGGTGTGTCACATAATGGCAAGGAGGTTGACCAAGATGCTGCACAGGGCGCCATGACTTCAACATAATTTATTTGTCTGCAAGGGGTGTCTCATTCTATCCGAAGATGCCTTTTTCTTTTCTTTTTTTATTTTTCATCTCTTTCTATTCAATCTTTCTATATTTTATTAATTATTAATTTTAACTATTAGTAATGATGTCTCATTTTATACCCTTTTCCAGCTGTGTTAAAGGGCAATATTTTCAGGCCTTGTGCTGTTTTACTGATTCCATACTGACTCCTAATTTGACTGTTTGTGGTATTTCCAGTAAACTTTCTTACCATAAAGAGGACTTAATTATGTAATCATGTGTTAACTCTCTTAAGTTATTAGACACCTGAATGAGGCATGTAAAAAAAAAATAAGCTTGTCAGTGTCAATGGAGATGCAAACTTTTGAGCTAGATAATAAAAATAGAAAAATATATTAAACTAACACAAAATGTATATGGTTTGGAATTCATTTGTACTATTATGAAGATTAACTGTGAGATTTGGGAAAACTTTCTGTAATTGACTAGTTATTGAGTGTCTTGTTTAGCCTCTACTTTCTCATACCAGTCTCCAACAAACTGGCTCCTTGCAGGAAAAGAAGCCCTTTTTCATTTATGATAATGATAGTACTTTACTTGGAGTCTCTAAATGAGTAAATGGAATTACATGACACATAACAGTAATTAATTTAAGTAAGTAGTTTGCAAAGACTGTTTTACATATTTTCCTCCTATTGAATAACAGGTATTTCAAACACCAATCCAATCTCATAATTTGTTTATGGAAATAATATAAATAGATTGCTTTCATTTTAATTATTCATTTTAAATTATTCATTTAAATTATTGCTTATGAACACCTGTGAGCTGCCTAAATATTAAGTAAAAATAAAATAAAAATATTAAAACTTTGTGTGATCGTCTCACACTGTCATGTATCTGTACTGTTATGTAGTTCTGTGCAATGTGCTATTGCACTTTTATGTGTTGCACCATGGTATGATATGTATGATATGCAGACTAATGTTACAGAGTCGGGTCAAGATACAGCTAACAGAGAGCTAGAATTTGTGTGATCATATAATGTTTCATTTGCATTTTTGTAGGTAATTTGATATTATGCACATTCTATCACATAAATAATTATAATTCACACGTCTCCTACTGAAACATTAAAAGCTAGTAGTAAGTGAGGCATTTACCTCTTATTGTTTAAAGTGGTAGATTCACTGTCCTTGTAGTGGGGCTCTGTGACACTAGGTAACAATAGTTGGTGGTCAGTAAGAGTAGGCCTGTAAGGGATGCTTCTTATGAAGGTCTGGGGCAGGCAAGTAGCTTGGAGTCTCTCTTTGGAGAGCTTTGGCACTCCCCATGGTCTTGGTAGTGTGGATCTACAGGAAGGCTTGACAGACAGGGAGGCTGATTGGTTCTCTTGACAAAACACAGAGCGAGCATCATAAAATGAACTAGAGGCAGTCATGAAGCCATTTGCATCATCACTGTAGCTCCTGGTCGATCTCTGGATTTGAAAAGTAAGTGAGGCTGTGGATGTTTCCCCCTGACCAATGACAGGACAGGTAGGGGATGAAGGTAAAGCAGTAGGACTTGGAACTCTATGGCATGTAGAATAACCTGAGGGTGGAATTCGAGCTCTGGAAACTGGTGGAGTAATTGGAAGGTGGCTGTTAGCATAAAGGGTTGATGCTTCTCCTTCACTTGAGTCCCTGTTTTCCAGTTTTATTGTTTGTCCCACCTTCTCAGATATAGACTTGATATTACTCTCATCCTCTGGACCTAAATTTGCTAAAATGCCAGTGGAATGACACAACTGATTGTTTCTTTGAGAGTGCTGGAAAAGGCCATTTGCTTCATCTTTGTCTTTATCCCCAATTGGCTGGTCACTGTCCTGCTCTGGGTGGCTTTGATCCACAAAATCCTGTCCATTAAGAAAGGTTTCTGAGATATTCAGGGAGCCCCTTGAAATACTATTATGGCTGGGAAGTAAAGATACTGTTTGCATTGATGCTCGTGGACACTGAGAAACACAAGACTTCTGTCTTTGTGTTAAGCACCTTTGAGTTTCACTTCCATATTTATCACCAGTAGGACCTTCATTTTTCTCAAAGGAGTTGTCCATTAGTATTTCCGGAGGAGGAGGTGGAAGGCTGTTCACATCTATATCATCAGGTCTCTCTGAGAATTGATGGTCAAGTGGATTTCTGTTGGTATTATTGTTGCCATTGGTGGAAACACCTGACCCACAATTGGTTATTATAGGCAAAAAGCACCTTTTCCTTCCTCTAAATCTTGTGGGCCCATTAAGGGGTTTTTGGCTGGAACTGTGACAAACCCCTTGGCTAAATGTATTAATGAGTCGTTTGACGGCATTTTTGCCAGGGGGTACAGGTGTAAAGGCAGGAGTTAACTTCGGTATTAGCCCAGGCTTAAATGGCCCATTGTTCCCATCTTGGAGACAAAAAAATTGTGATGGATTCTGTCTTTTAGTAATCCATTCAGGTTTTTGGTTATCATTTGGGAATCTATTCTGCCCTCGTACCATATAGTCATTCACTTTTATACATAAAAAATCTGCTGATCGTGACCGCTTTGCACCCCATAAATGAAAATGTCTGTGTTTTCTTTGACAAGACACAGACAAATCATCTGCAGTTTTGGGCTGTCTGATGTTTCTCTTTTTTTGATCACTACATTCAAAGGTATAATTGGTTGGCCTGTTGTTCTGCAGATTGAATTGGACTGGATACTGACTAGGGTCTGTCTGATGCCAATTAAATATCTTTCTGCCTGTCATATCAGTTTTGCTCCCCTGCTCATGTTTTAGCTCTTCATCATCATTGATATCTTCAGCATCAGTATCTTTGTCAACATCATCACTTTCATCCACATTAACATAGCGCTGATCTGGTAAACTGCCCTCAGGACAACCAGATGATGACTGAGTTCTAGCTCCTGATCCAGAGCTCTCCTGGTGGCTGCAACAACCCACTGAACCATTGTGGCACTCATTCTCTACACCAATGCCACTGTCCTCACTGTGCAGAGCAGAGTCTTCTGAATTCAGCTTTCTCAAGGCATATGATTCCACACAAGACAATATCTGTTTCAAACGCAACTCCGCTGCTCTCTTTGCCCCCAGCTTTTCTGTCAGCAATTGAGAGAGTGAGCCAAAGTAGTCACCTGTTTCTTCTAAGGATGTGTCCCCCAGCCCTTTTACAGAATCTCCTACTAACCTCATTTTTTTAATTGAGTGATGAAGCATATGCTGCAGCAGGTCTGGAGAACCTTCAGTTGAGTTCCTCTCAGCGTCTGGTATGTCTGGGTTTAGCAGAACATCATTTTGTGCAGCTGGCAAGGCCATACAGTTTCCATGCATTTCTAGCATCTGCTCTCCCTCAGCTGCAATTTCATCTAAGGCCTGATTAATCTCCTCATACTGTAATGCTAATAAGGTGACCATAGGCTGCAAAGAAAGTTGGGTCTGTGTTGTTTTTTCCAAGAGCCCTAAGAGGGACTCATATTTAGGTATATTATGGTTCAGATAAGCATAGGCTGCCTCGTGAGCTTTTACCATGGCTTGTGGAAGATCTAGGTTTGACTGCATGCACACAGTTTCCTGCTGTCTCTCTCTGTGCCTGCTTCTTTTGCATTCATTATTTTTCATCTTTCTGTCATCCTTTCTGTCTGTATTTTCTTTTGTCAGTAATTCCCCTTGCATCTCTCCTATATCAACACTTGTCCTAACTATATCACAAACTGTGGGTCTGTTACCTTGGAGTTGTACAGCAGTGTGTTCTTCTTGTAATAAACTTAGTCCACTGGAAACTATTTCTGTCTGTGTTTGGCTCTTAATATCTGTCCCACCAGAGAAGTGATGATTGTTGCTTTCATATGATCCAAACTGGAGAGCTTTGTCTTGGTGGTTATAGATTCCAGCAAAGAGTTGACCTCTGGAAGGTGAGCAGCCCATTACGATGATCAGAATGTTATCCTTATGTTGATTATGTAGTGCTCAGCGTAGTCAATGATGTTCTCTAGAACAAAAATAGCAAGTCCTTAATAATGTTTATGCTTTCTCCACCATGCCCACTGATGCTGTCTTCTTCCTGTTATTGGATTTTATCCTTTGAAAAAAGACGATGCTCCTTTAAATTATTTAAATCTGCCAAAATCCATATGCCTTAGGCTGTGATTTTAGTCTGGGTATTCTTTATTAAGATTTTTTTCCAGTTTGTATTCACCTAAGAATAGAACCAGTGCATTCTCATCTATGCTGTGCCTTCGAATAGACAAGTGATTGAGAGGATAAAGGAGGATTGGAGATCCTTGGTCTTAGGATGTACAGATGGCCACACTAAAAGAATAAAGCGCACATGTAAGAGCCTAATCTCATGAAAAAACAAGGTGGCTGTTGGTTTACATTCTTCATCCTAATTACTACTAGTATGTAATACAAGTAATAACTAATGCATATACTAATACAAACTCACCATCCACTTTATCAGGAACACATGTACACCTGCACATTCATGCAGTTATCTAATCAGCCAATCATTTGGCAGCAGCACAATGCAAAAAAAAAAAAAAATCATGCAGATACAGGTCAAGAGGTTCAGTTAATGTTCACATCACACATCAGAATGAAGAAAAAGTGTGATCCCTGTGACTTTTATCATGTTGGTACCAGGTGGGCTGGTTTGAGTATTTCAGAAACTACTGATCTTCTGGGATTTTCACACACATCAGTCTCTAGAGTTTACATAGAGTGGTGTGAAATACAAAAAACACTAACTGAGTGACAGTTCTGTTGGTCTTTGGAAATGCCTTGTTGATAAAAGAGGTCAGAGGAAAATTCGCCAGATTGGTTTGAGCTGCCAGGTAGGATATAGTAACTCAAATAATCACTCTTTACAACCGTGGTGAGCAGAAAAGCATCTCAGCATGCACAAAACATTTAATCTTGAGTTGGATGGGCTACAACAGCAGATGACCACACTGGGTTTCCACTCCTGTCAGCCAAGAACAGGAATCTGAGACTACAGTGGACACAGGCTCATAGAAACTGGACAGTTGAAGATTAGAAAATAAATCACCTGTGACCTAAGTGACCTAGTTAGCCTTAACCCATCTAGATGAAAATATCAGGAAATGAAAGCTGAAAGTCTATCATCTCATATTCCTCTTTTGATCTCAAACCCAAATGTCTACAATGTATTTCAAAAACAAAAGGATTGGCCTTGCCATTCCAATACTTTTGGAGGGAACTGTATACTTCTTGAACAGAAATTAATACCCATATGCAAACACTGTTTTTTGTTTGTTTGTTGAAATATTATCCCAGCTGGGGAGTAAAAATACTGTCTGTATTAATGCTTCAGGACACTGAGAAACACAGGACTTCTGTCTTGTGTCAAACACCTCTGATTTTGGGTTTCACTGCTATATTCATCACCAGTAGGATCTTAATTTCTCTTCATTGTCCATCAATACATCAGGAGGCTCTGTTTGGCTCATAAAGTGATCACTGTTATTTTCTTATTATCCAAACTGCAGAGCTTTATCTTGATGATTGTAGATTCAAGCAAAGGATTGACCCTTGGAAGGCGAGCAGCCCATTATGGTGATCGGAATGTGATCCTTATGTTGACCCTTAGTGCTCAGAGTAGTCAAAGATATTCTCTGGAACAAAAACAGAAAATCTTTAACAATGTTTATTGTTTCTCCTTGTGGGCCCTTGATACTGCCATGATGCTGGATTTTATCCTTTGAAAAAAGCAGATGCTCCTTTAAACTTATCAGGCAGCAGAGATCATTGCAAGTGCAGGCAGACTTTATTACAACAGGTTATAATGCAATATGATATTTAAAGGTTATTAGCAAACAGATTTTCATGGGAAAAAACAGAATAAAAAAACTAAGAGAATCAAAATAGAGAGTCAAAACCAGAAAGCATTCACAAAAATACAAAGGCTTAGTGTGAACTAGAGTGCATTCATAGTGAGACTTATCTGTGTGTGTGTCTGTGTGTGTGAGTGAGACTTCATATTGAGAGTTACAGAACTCAGATGCAAATGCCACACTTGAGATAACACTTTTAGGTAAAATAATGAGAGAATAACACACACCTGGCCATGGAACAGGTGAGCAGGCAATTGTCTAATTACTTTTGGTCCCTTAAAAAAAGAGGGGGGTCTGTTATATAAAGTACAGTAATTCCTACACTGTTCACCTGATTTGACAGCTGGTAGACAGCTAAAATAACAATAACTTTGTCAGTGTCTGTAGACTGTAGACACACTATATGGCCAAAAGTTTGTGGACACCTGACCATCACACCCATATGTGCTTTTTGAACATCACAGTCCAGATTTAGTCTGTTTAGTTTGCTGTTTAGTTTGCTGTTATAATAACCTCCACTCTTCTGGGAAGGCTTTCCACTAGATTTCAGGGCATTGCGGTGGAACATCTTTGGAACATGTTTGGGCCCCTTAGTTCCAGAGAAGGGAAATTGTAATGCTACTGCGTACAAAGACATCCTATACAATTGTGTGCTTCCAACTTTGTGGCAACAGTTTGGGGAAGTATGGTGTTAGGTGTCCACATACTTTTGGCCATATAGTGTATACATATATGCAGATGTACACTTCTCTTCGGTGGCAGCCAGGCTTGGGACAACTAAAAAGTCCGAGGAAATGTCTCACCTCCTTTTTGGTCTTGGGTCTCAATTGCAGGCCGCAATTGCTGAAGGCTTATCAATTTGGGGATGCCCCTGCCCATGACCCAAGTGGAAGCCCAGGTACCATACTTCCACCTGCCCAATTGGACCCTTTTTTGGGTTTGCTGGGAGTCCTGTCCATCTCAACGATTTCAGGACAATCCTCAGATGCTGAATGTGTCACTGCCAATCATTACTATAATGATATCATCTAGATAGGCAGTGGCGTAGGCAGCGTGTGGGTGGAGGATTCAGTCCAACAGTCTCTGGAACAGCTCTGGGGCTCCACACAACCCAAAAAGAAGGGTCACAAATTGGTGTAAGCTTCATGCAGTGGTAAAGGCCATTTTTTCCTGAGACATGGGAGTCAAGGGGATCTGCTGATAACCCTTTGTCAAATCCAGTGTTGAGTAAAACTGTGCTGCACCTAACACGATCAAGCAGTTTGTCAAAGTGGGGCATTGGGTATGTGTCAAATTTAGACACCATGTTGACCTTTCTACAGTTCACACAGAACCGGACTGAACCGTCTGGCCCAGTCACTGTGGTTACTCCCGTATCGAGCATGGCCTTGAGCTCCTCCCACATCACCTGCTTTTTTGTGTTTAGGCAAATGATAGGGGCGGCTGCATACCACCACCCATCTCAAGATCACCATCTCAGTGTGGTGTTCTATGAGATTAGTGTGAACGGGTACAGTCAAAAACACATCTGATAATTCCTCCTGCACCTTGGCAACCTTTGTGATTTGGGACAGTGAGAAGTGGGCTCCACAAGGGACTGGGGTGGATTGAGCAACCTGTTTTAGATTCACCTCTGGTCCTAGCCCTTCCGTCTCTAGGACTAACCACCACCTGTATTCAATGCTTTTGTCAGGAGCCACTTTCCACAGGTGTCTCTGAGCTGTTGGGTGAATGCGAGCAGGTGGACAAGCCTGCTGTCAGCGAGCGGAAGGCCGACCTATTGAAATATAGCCCACTTTAGGTCAGGGTACTCCAGGAGGTTGGCAACCGGAAGCTGTTGGGCCACAAACTGGGCTTCCCCCAACAGTAGCAGCAACAAGCAGACCCACATACGGTGATGGTCAGGTGTCCACATACCTTTGGCCACGTGTACATATATTTGGGTGTAACACTTCTCTTCAGTTAACAGTGAAATGAGGAGATGGGAGGCAGGCTTGGGACAAATAAATTTTTTTTATTATTTATTATTATTATTATTATTTATTTTCCTTCACTGCTTTGGTAGCTTTTCAATGATTTTATTTCAATCATTTCAATGATTTTCTTGCACACATATCCACACGTGAGCACATACACATCTCTGTGCAGCTCAGATCTCTCTCCCGCGACTGTCATCTCTCTCAACTTTATCCTTGCTGCCACTCACTGAAACATGAAACACATTAGAGCACAGTCCTGCACAGGTGTGGATCCTTACCGCTCACGTTTCCTGGCTCCGCCCTCCATTCACAAACCGGCACTCGACTATGCACCCACCTTCTTAATACATTTTTCCTCTCTGTTCCAATAATAAACATGCTGATTATCTTCTTGTGTGCAGATGTATTTTAGTTTAAATTCTATTGGTATTGCTCATAACAACTACTCAAAATATTTACTGGCACCAAAGCTAGTATTTCAAGAGGTTTTCCTCTACTAAAGTTTCGCATTGAATGCCAGATGTCTGTGTTGTCTGTGTTCATCACCAAGATGAACTGAAATGATTGTAAATGTTAATTATGAATGTTTCATATTTTAATAAAAATTGTTTTTTTTTAACTTCAGCAGTTTAATCTATTCATATGAAATGGATAAATAAAAAAAATATTTTACAAAAAAGAAAAATATGATTTTACAACTGGTTATTTATGTGATATATGTACGTTTCCAAATAATTAAAATTTTACACCACAGAAAAAAGAATTTTCAATAATATCCATAATAATTTGAACAAACTTTAATTATGAAATAACGGTTTCATACAATAAATACAATAATTGTTTTCAAAAGTACTGCAATTTATGTAAAATGAAAAATACCACAATTATTGGCACCATTCAAGAAAAGTATAATACAAAAAGAGTAATGCCTCATATTGTCAGATTAGGTACAATGGAATGCTGTAGAGTGTTATTGTAAACTTCTTATAGTGTCTAACAAGACTGATGAGAGATCTTAGACTTTGCTCTATGCACAGCATTTCAAGAGGCTTTACATATTCTTATGTGTGTGCATGCAGATGTTTGTCCTGTCCTTTTCAATTCAGAGCAAACATTTTCAACAGAGCTAAAATCCTTGCAATGATATGGCCTTTGGAAAATGTTGTTTTTGTGCCCTGTAACTATTTCTGTATTGACTTACATAATCCATGCTTTGGTAATAATACTAGCTACATGCATGAAAATATCCTTTACCTCTCTTAGCAAAACTGGAGATACAATGAGTGTGCCTGGAAAAAAATAACATATTCAGCTTTGTTTTTGTTTGGTCTAAATATTTTGCCTATTGGAAACAGTAATGACTTCTGACCATCTGCCTGTCAAGAGTCAGGAGGGTTAAGCTGGGTTTATGAAGTTGTTCTATCTGTTGATTTGCTGTTGTAATTCCTCTTCAGTATATAAATCCACTCATGGGGATTTAGCTCACTTCTCTGCAATTTCTGATAATATCCTGTACCATTTGGGAGTGAAGTGGCAGAAGATGACTCCATAGTTGGAGACCATAATGGCAGAGAGCTGGATAATGGGCCGCTGTTCGTTTTGTGTGACAAAGAGTGGAATAAAACAAAGCCAGGCAAACAAATGAAAGAGCATGCTGAAGACTATAGGCTCAGTATCTTTCTCTCTGCCTTTGAAGGCCAACACAAAACA